>JAJMCC010000073.1:0-33611 GCA_030584945.1 Starmerella roubikii | reverse complement strand
AATAAGGTTCGTTATTCACCAACTTTATACTCTAATAAGCTTCGTTATTCTCCAATCTTATTCTCCAATAAGGTTCACAAACGTTATTCTCCAACTTTGTTATTCATAGCTTTGTAACAAGGTATTAACGAACCTTATCTCCAACTTTATTCGAACCTTATTGTTTAACCTTATTACCATGACTTTGGATCCCGACGTCAAATGTTTTGCTCGCTACCTGCCTCGCATATACACAAATCCACCGCAGTCCAACCTTATTCTCCAACTTTATTCTCATAAACGTTATCTCCAACCTTATTCGAACCTTATTGTTTAACTTTATTACCATGACTTCGCATCCCAACCTCAAATGTACCTCAATTCGAGCTTTAATGAACCATCTTTCTCTTGAATCTCTTTTTCTTACACAGCGACAGAACCTTTTCGCTGCAATCCCCTGCGCTCTCTACTTGCCTCGCATACTCACACATCCACCGCAGTCCCAAAAATTCACACAATTGTCGTCCTCAAAAATCACCCCAATTGCCGTCCCCAAAAATCAGCCTCAACCTTATTAAAGTTTGGAAGGAGGATATGGAAGTGTCAGAAGGGAGAGAAGAGTGGCGGAGGGGCGTTGATTGGTAGGGAGGAGGACGGGAAGTGCGGGCGGCGTTGCGGAGGTGGAGGGAGGGACGGATATTTATTTTTGGGATGCGAATTTGAGTCGGGCACGCGAAATTTCGCGGTCTGTGGCGCCGCGACGCGCGCGAAACCGGGGTCTGGAATTCAGTTCTATATACTCCGTTAATTAGCTTTAAAGTTCACCGATTTCGAACCTAAATTATCTGTGTATCGGAGTGTGAGTAGCACCTTATGATGTCCTGAGGTGCATCAAGGAGCAAAATTGGTTGGCGAATAACGTTGGAGAATACAGCTGGAGAATAAGAATAACGTTGGAGAATGCAGTTGACGAATGAAATAGAGAGATAAGGTTGAGAAGTAAAGATGTAGAATACCAGAGCTATCAGAGGAGTACCGTGGTCACGTGGAGACGGCTATGTAAGGCACTGTGTGGAGAGATAGAAGCCAATAAGTTGGTCTACCAGTATCACAGTGCCTGGACGCTTAACCACCTAAATTGAAAGAATAGTGCTCATGATAGCAGCAGGAGTGACTTAAAGGATCACAATATGATGAGGACATCCTAGAATGTATCCGTCCTCCGACAGCATTTTAAAATTCGACTCATCTTGCAAGATAGGTGGTGAAACAGGTGTGACTAAGCTTAAGAAATTACCGCGAACACCTGATATGCAGCTGTACTCGATTTAAGCAATTGGTTTTATTTACGTGCATCAGCGAGGCTATTCGCTGCACTACCAAAGGAAGAGGAGCCCTGAGAGACCAGGGTCTGAGGGTTACGCAGATCCGGGGTCACGCCTGAGCCGGCGCGGGGTAATTCGATGAGGTAGGAATCTGTCCACCAATCGGACTGAGCATGAAAAAAATCGCATCGAGTGTGTCCAAATTCCCGTATCCGACTCTGAGCGAGGAGAAAAAGTTTCTTGCCGGCCAGGTCGCCGAAATTGACGCGTGGTTTGCGAGCGACCGGTTCAAGGGCATTCGCCGCAATTGGAGCGCCGCAAAGATCGCCGAGCTCCGCGGGACGCTCGTCGAACAGTATCCGTCCGATATCCAAGCACGCAAGCTCTTCAATCTGCTCGGCGAGCGTTTCAAAGAGAGGCTGCCTGTGCACACGCTCGGGTCGACGGATCCCGTGCAGATCGCCGAGGGCGCGCTGAACCAGGAGGTCGCGTACGTCTCTGGATGGGCCTGCTCGAGTTTGCTGACGACGACAAACGAGGTGAGCCCCGATTTCGGAGACTACCCCTACGACACGGTGCCGAACCAAGTAGAGCGGCTGTTTAAGGCGCAGCAGCTGCACGACCGCAAATCCTGGCTCGAGTGGGTGCAGGCGTCGGAAAAAGACAAGGAGACAAAGCCGCGCATTGACTACCTGCGGCCGATCATTGCCGACGCCGACACGGGCCACGGCGGGCTCGGCTCGGTGATGAAGCTCGCGAAACTGTTCGCCGAGCGCGGCGCCGCGGCCATCCACCTCGAGGACCAGCTGCACGGCGGCAAGAAGTGCGGCCATCTCGCCGGCAAGGTGATTGTGCCGACGCAGCAGCACATTTCGCGGCTGCTCGCGACGCGGTTCCAGTGGGACATCATGGGCACGTCGAACCTCGTCATTGCGCGCACCGACTCTGAGTCGTCGACGCTGCTGAGCTCGAGTGTCGACCCCGGCGACCAGGAGTTCATTTTGGGCGTCACCGAGGAGACCGAGCCGTTGATGGACGTGCTCGTGGCGGCCGAGGCGCGCGGCGCGTCGGCCGACGAGATCAACAAGCTCGAGGCAGACTGGATGCAAAGCCACACGCTCGTGACCTTTGACGAGGCCGTGAAGGCGCAAGCAGCGTCGCCTGCGCAGTACGAGGAGTACGTCGCGAAGTCGCGCGGGAAGTCGAACTTCGAGGCGCGCCGCGTTGCGCGCGAGCTGCTCGGCCGCGACGTCTACTTCAACTGGGACGCGCCGCGCACGCGCGAGGGCTACCATCCCGTGCGCAGCGGCATGGCGCCGGCGCTGAAGCGCACGCTTGCCTACGCGCCGTACGCGGACATGCTGTGGCTCGAGACGAAGCGGCCCGATCTCGCGCAGGCGCGCGCGTTCGCGGCCGAGATCCACAAGCACTACCCCGACAAATGGCTCGTGTACAACCTGTCGCCGTCGTTCAACTGGCAGGCCGAGGGCTTCAGCGACGCCGACATGAAGGGCTTCATCTGGGAGCTCGCGAAGTCCGGGTTCGTGCTGCAGCTCGTGTCCCTGGCAGGTCTCCACAGCAACGCTCTGGCGACGTGGAAACTGAGCACGGCGTTCAAGACCGAGGGCATGAAGGCGTACGTCGACCAGATCCAGTCCGAGGAGCGGCGCACGGGCTGCGACATGCTGACGCACCAGAAATGGTCCGGCGCGAATTACTACGATCTCGTCCAATCATCGGTCATGTCGGGATCGGCGTCGACCTCGGCGATCGGCCAGGAGTCGACGGAGAACAGCTTCTAGTCGCGCAAATGCGGCCAGAGAAAACTCGGCCACTTTTAAGCGCCTCTGAAATAGAATACTCAATTGACGACTAGCGTATTAGAATTAAACTCCACTACCAATCTCCTGGTGCATCGCGATCGTGCCTGCCCTCGACCGCGTCCTGCTCCTTTCCCTCACCTCCGATTTTTCTCCGGGCCTCACCTCCGTGTCCTCACCTTAAGCGTGCGAGTCCTGCAGGTTCCCCGCAAGGTTCAGGGTACGCGACGCGGCCTTTATAACAGAAGGTGGAGACCGGCTGGAAATCCATGCTGCGCCGGCTTTCTTTGACTCGATCCCACGTGCGTGCAATGAGCATCGTTACTGACAACGTGCGTCCGGCCTACGACAAGGAAATCGCCGACATCGCGAACTACGTGCACGACTTCGAAGTGACTTCGCCGGTCGCCTGGGAGACTGCGCGGCTGTGCCTGCTTGACACGCTCGGCTGCGGCCTCGAGGCGCTCAAGTACCCGCAGCCGAACCAGATCGTGAAGCCCGTTGTGCCTGGAACAACTGTGCCGAACGGCGTGCGTGTTTTGGGCACGCCGCACGTCCACGACCCCGTGCGCGGCGCGTTTGCCATCGGCACGCTTATTCGGTGGCTCGATTTCAACGACTGCTGGCTCGCCGCCGAGTGGGGCCACCCGAGTGACAATTTGGGCGCGATTCTCGCCGTCGCCGACTGGCAGACGCGGCTCGCGAAGGCGACCGGCGGCAAAGAGGGCAAAGTGTTCAAAATCAAGGACGTGCTCGAGGGAATGATCAAGGCGCACGAGATCCAGGGCTGCCTTGCGCTCGAGAACTCGTTTAACAGCGTCGGCCTCGACCACGTCCTGCTCGTCAAAGTCGCGAGCACGGCCGTCGTGTCGCGCATGCTCGGGCTCTCGAAGGACGAGACGATGGCCGCCGTGTCGCAGGCGTTTGTCGACGGGCAGGCGCTGCGGACGTACCGGCACGCGCCGAACACGATGAGCCGCAAGTCGTGGGCGGCCGGCGACGCGTGCTCGCGCGCCGTGAACATGGCGCTGCTCGTGAAGGGCGGCGAGGGCGGCATGCCGAGCGTGCTGACGGCGAAAACGTGGGGCTTCTACGACGTGCTGTTCAAGGGCGAGCCGTTCAAGTTCCAGCGGCCGTACGGCTCGTACGTCATGGAGAACGTGCTGTTCAAGATCAGCTTCCCCGCCGAGTTCCACGCGCAGACCGCCGTCGAGGCGGCGGTGACTGTGCACAACAAGCTGAAGGAGCTCGGAAAGACGGCCGACGACATCAAGCATGTGCGCATCCGCACGCAGGAGGCGGCCATGCGGATCATCGACAAAACGGGCCCGCTCTACAACTACGCCGACCGCGACCACTGCATCCAGTACATGGTCGCGATCCCGCTGCTCAAGGGCACGCTGACCGCCGACGACTACCAGGACGCCGTGGCCTCGGACCCGAAGATCGACGCGCTGCGCGCGAAAATGCAGTGCGTCGAGGACAAGCGGTTCTCGACCGAGTACCACGCGCCGGACAAGCGGTACATCGGCAATGCGTTGCAGGTGACGCTGAACGACGGCACGGTGCTCGACGACGTCGAGGTGAACTACCCAATTGGCCACCGCCGCCGCCGCGAGGAGGGCACGCCCGTGCTGCTGCAGAAGTTCGAGCGCCACCTGCGCGGCCGCTTGCCGGAGACGCAAGTCGAGCAAATTCTGAAGGCGAGCAATGAGGACGTTGCGGATCTCGATGTGGACACCTACGTCGATCTCTACGCTCTTGCTAAGTAGCCGCCTTCGGGCGCTCTTCGTCAGACTGCTTTTTACTCAACAGCTAGATTCTCTTTAACTAGACTATACTTTCAAGCAGCTAGAATGCGCTTCCACCAGATCCGCTCAGCACCGATTTGATCCAAGCCATCCAACTATCCAATCCAGCAGTTCAACGAATCTAGTTGTCCAATCCAACCAATCCAGCAGGCCAACTATCCAATCCAGCAGTCCAATCCAGCCAATCCAACCATCCAACTACCTAATCCCGCCGTCAGATCCAGCCAATCCAGTCGTCCAACCGTTCAGTTCAGCCATCTAACTATCCATTTCAACCATCCAACTATCCAATCCAGTCGTCCAACAGTTCAATTCAGCTATCCAACTATCCAATCCAGTCGTCCAACCGTTCAATCCAGCCATCTAACTATCCAATCCAACTATCCAATCGAAGCCCATCCAATCCAACTATCCAATCGAAGCCCGCCCATTCCCTCCAGCCCCTCGTTAGAATCCCGGATCTCGCACTTATGGTGCGGGGAAGAGCACGCGCAGGAACTCGCACTGCGACCCTAAACGCACCCCACACGCAGTCCTCTCAGGAACCCAAGATGAGTGCCTCTATATAAGGCTCGAGATGTCGACTTAAATTTACAATGCTCCGTACTGAAACAATCCGTACTAAAACAATTCGCGGCGTGCGCTACACATCCTCGCTCAAGGCGAAGCTGAAGGAGGTCGCTCCTGCGAAGCTCGAGCTACTCAAGAAATTGAAGACCGAGTACAAAACAAGCTCAATTGGCGATCTGCAGGTACAAAATGTTGTTGGCGGCATGCGCGGTTTGCGGTCTATGGTCTGGGAAGGCTCGCAACTGGACGCGAACGAGGGCATCCGGTTCCACGGCAAAACGATCGCCGACTGCCAAAAGCTGCTGCCGAAGCACAACGGCAAGGGCGAGATGATGCCCGAGGCCATGTTCTGGCTGCTGCTGACGGGCACCGCGCCGACGCAGGCCGAGGCCGACGAGCTGTCGCGGCTGCTCGCCGAGCGCAGCGCATTGCCGCCGTACGTCGAGAAGCTCCTCGACAGCCTCGCGCCGAATACGCACCCAATGACGCAGTTCGTGTCGGCGATCGCGGCGCTGAACAACGAGTCCGCGTTCGCGAAGGCCTACGAGAGGGGCATTCCCAAAACGGAGTACTGGGAGTACACCTTCGACGACGCGCTGACCTTGCTCGCGAAGCTGCCCGTCTTGGCCGCGCGCATCTACCAGAACTCCTACAAGGGCGGCGGCGCGTTCCCGAGCGAGATCGACTTGAATGCAGACTGGAGCCTGAACTACGCACGGCTGCTCGGCTACGGCGACAACGAGGGCTTCGTCGACCTTCTGCGGCTCTACACGGCTCTGCATGGAGACCACGAGGGCGGCAACGTGAGCGCACACTCGACGCACCTCGTTGGCTCGGCCCTCGCGGACCCGTTCCTGGCCTACAGCGCCGGCATCGCCGGCTTGGCCGGCCCGCTCCACGGCCTGGCCGCGCAGGAGGTGCTCCGGTTCGTGCTGGACATGAAGCAGACGATCCCCGAAAACTACACCAGCGAGGACGTGACGAAGTACCTGTGGTCCGTGCTGAACTCGGGCCGCGTCATCCCCGGATACGGCCACGCCGTGCTGCGCAAGCCCGACCCGCGCTTCGCGGCGCTGCTCGGCTACGCCGACGCGAACCCGAAGGTCGCCGCGGACCCCGTGTTCCAGCTCGTGCGCAAGATCTCGGAGACGGCGCCGGCCGTGCTGACGGAGCACGGCAAGACGGCGAATCCGTTCCCGAACGTCGACTCCGGGTCCGGCGTGCTCTTCCACCACTACGGCATCACCGAGACGAAGTACTACACGGTGATGTTCGGCGTGTCGCGCGCGCTCGGGCCGCTCGCCCAGCTCGTGTGGGACCGCATACTGGGCCTGCCCATCGAGCGCCCGAACTCGATCACGTTGGATAACCTGCTGGCTGCGGCGAAAAAGTAACGCGATTATGTATTTAAGTTTGCATGTACAATTGGGATCGATGCGTCGTCTTTTTGTTGGGGGTGTCTCTTTTGTTTCCTAGTCTGCGCGTACGGACTATTGGAAATGCAAATTACCTCCAGTCTATTGCAGCTTGTATCCGTTCACCAAAGGCGGTTCCCACCCTTGCGGTGGACTTTTGGGCCGGTACACTTCCACGCCTAGTGGGAAGCACCGCGCCGCGTCCGAAGAGTGCTCGGTCGAGCAGTCGCCCCCCGGACACGCCGAGATCGCAGCGAGTATATCGATTTCCGCGAAAAACTCGAAAAAGTCGCCAGGCCGCACGGGACTCGCCTTCATGAAGTACTGGCCGGTGTCGCGCGTGAAGCCCGTGCACATGAACACGTTCAACACATCATGGACATAGTGCTCGGCCTGCTGCAGACTCAAGTTCTGGCTTTGCGCAAGCGCGCGGCAGAGATTTGAGTGACAGCAGTGGTGGTACAAGTCGCCGTTGCTCAGCAGGTAGTGTGTGTACGGATCGCAACGGGTTCCAATTACGTCGTGCACTGAGCCGCCGAACTTGTCGATGCCGTACCAGTCAAGGCTGTCTCGCGTCACAGTCGCCATAGGTCTCAGATACGGGAAACTCGAGTAGAGACGGTCGCCAGTGCCGACGTGCGTGCCGTGAAGTGCGCGCGTTTTGCCCGAATAAAACCGCTCTCCGAGGTTGTTCGCGTTGAACAGGTTGAGATCGCCGACTTGGGGGCCCTCAATGCTCACGATCCTGCAGAAATGCCCCGCTGGAACCGACCAGCAGCGCGCTTCACGCGGTGGAATTTCTAATTTAGCGACGAGATCTGACTCACCGGCCGCTGCAAGAAAGCTTTCGAGCGGTGGTTTTGGCAGCGTTTCTGGCGGATAGCATATGACGGGTTTAATAGATTTGCGGGCCTCTGCGTCTGCGGGAGGCTCGAATCTAGCAGCTGGCTTCATCGCGCTATATCTACTTTAGCGCCGCACCCAGCCCTTATCGCTCTACTCTATCGAGTGCCTTTTATCTTGTCAACCGACGCGAAGTATGTGCAACACATTATCTGAAATGTTTGTCACAGCTAATGTACTAGAGCGGATACAAATAGAGAGGAGTCCGCGGACGTAACCTTCTGGGTCCACTTTCCAGTAGCTATACTAATTTATCAATAAACATCTCAACGAGAACCACGAACATATGGGCAATCACGAGTCTACTGATAATCCGAGCCTATTCTCAGGCCTCTTTGTCTACATGAACCTGTTCGATACTGTCGGCCAATGACAGCCGCTTACACCAAAATACCATAATCTACTAAACGATAGTCACATGATTATGTGACTTCGAGATATCAGCTAATTGTAGCGGGTCTTTCTTTATTATTCCTACTACCAGTTCAAACCTCTATGCGTGTCATTCTCCAGGCCTTGCAAAATATCCTCTGTGGTTCAGGACCAACATCGAAGCCGTTAAGTAGTGGAAGTGGAGAGTATTTGTGAGATGCCTTACCTTCCAACCTGTGTCCATTGAGGTTGCCTAGAGCTATATATTTCACTCGTTGGCATCTAGTGCAAGCTCAATTAGCATTAGTATGGCCAGCATGAGGCAATAGATACAGGAGATGCGGAATACGTTTCAGTTGTTGCATGAAAACTTAACATGTTGGCTTCATATCACAATAGAATTCCTCAAACTAGCGTAGCATTTTAGCGGATTGCAGCGACATTCAGCCAATGTTAAACGAAAATGAATTTCCGGTGCTATATAAAGATGTTCGCAATCATCTAATTCTACGATGCTCCGAGTTCATCTGGATAATCAGCGTCACACAGCATAAGCAGGGATACTTGGTTTTCTAAGCTAGCTCTCGAGCGGTGGTTTTGGCAGCGTTTCTGGCGGATAGCATATGACCGGTTGGATCGATTTGCGGGCCTCTGCGTCTGCTGGAGGCTCGAATCTAGCAGTCGGCTTCATCACGCTATATCTACTTTAGCGCCGCACCCCAGCCCTTATCACTCTACTCTATCGAGTGCCTTTTATCTTGTTAACCGACGCGACGTGTGTGCAACACATTATCCGAAATACTTGTCACAGCTAATCTACTAGGGCGGATGCAAATAGAGAGGATTCCATAGACGTAGCCTGGATCCACTTTCCAGTAGCTATACTAATTTATTAATAAACATCTCAACGAGAACCACGAACATATGGGCAATCACGAGTCTACTGATAATCCGAGCCTATTCTCAGGCCTCTTTGACTACATGAACCTGTTCGATTCTTTCGACCAATGACAGCCGCTTGCATCAAAATGCCATAGTCTACTAAATGTTGGTCATGTGGCATCATGTATAATAATATAACTTATAGAATTGAACTTATTAGGGCAAGTCGTCTCTCAAATTACCAGTTCATGTCGCGATGCGAGTAATTCTCCAGGCCTTGCAAAGTATCTTCCGTGGCTCAGGTCCATCATCCAAGGGTTTTGATCGTGGAAGTGGAGAGTATTTGTGAGATGCCTTACCTTCCAACCTGCGTTCAATGACAGCGCCTAAAGGTAATATTCCGATTCTCTTTGGCATCCCGAAAAGCACAACTAGCATCAGTAACCATAAGATAGCGGCTGCAGTGAATGCTAGATGACCTCTCAGTTGTTGCGCAAAAATCTCGTAATGGCTTCATATCACAATAAAATTCCTTGAACTAGCGTAGCATTTTAGCGAATTCCAGCGACATTCAGCTAATGCTAAACGAAAATAGTTTCCAGTGGTATACAGTGATGTTCGCAATTATCTAATTCCACGATGCTCCGAGTTCATTTGGATGATCAGCATCACACAGCATAAGCAGGAATACTTGTTTTTTCAAGATAGCTCTCGAGCGCCGGTTTTGGCAGCGTTTCTGGTGGGTAGCATATGACCGGTCTAATCGATTTGCGGGCATCTGCATCTGCTGGTGGCTAGAATATAGCAGCCGGCTGTATTGCGCCTACTTTTACACCAGCCCTCATCTCCGTTGATTGACCTTATTTTTCGAGTCTATAAATCTTTATCGATTGAAGATGTTATAAGTAACCTAGTGCGACCTAGCTGCTATGGTGTAAGTGCTAATTGATATACTCTCTTGCTTAGTCATTCTGAGCTCACCTCATACCGAGAGCCGTCTCAGTCAGAACTTCTCAGCCTGAACCAAACATCAATATATCCCTAAACCTAGACTTATGCTTATATGAATTGAGACACGTGATACTCGCATTACTATAAGAAGTTGATGACACGCACTCACTGAAAAAAAGTTTTCTCCGATACGATAACTCACGATAGGTCAGATGCGATTCATTTTCCAGGCTTTAAAGAGTGTTTACTGTGGCTCGGGCCCATCATCTAAGTATGGTGCTGGTAGCGGCAGCACTTATCTGTGAATCATCTGTGAAATGCCTAAAACATCCATTTCTATTCAATGAGTGTGCTGATTTAGCGGGTCGATTTGCCATCTCGCACAAATATACTTCGCGGCGTTAGCACATTTAGCAGCGCAGATAGTTCATCAGGTAGCTTCATCAGCGCAACCAACATCACACAGCAGAAGCGGGAATATTTGGTGCTTCCTCAGCTGTTGAACAAGATTTCCTCTCACGGTGGTCGTCGAGTAATGGCACAGCTTCAATTGCATAGTGCCTAATTGGGAAATTGGGATAGCTAGATGAAGATTTCTTAGTGCTACGTATGTATGTGACTGTTTGTGTCGCACGACCAATATAAACCTTTAATCATTTGCTCCTTGATATGATACACTTTACCAATGACAGCAGCCGCTTACACCCTGATGCCGTAACTTAGTATATGTTGGTCACGTGTGTTCGTGTGACCGCAAGAATTTGACTCATTGGGACAAAAACTCCACATCATCACTACCACCGATTTACAGCGCGATGCAGATCATTCTCCAGGCTTTGCAGAATATCCTCTGTGGCTCAGGCCCATCATCTAAGTACGGTCCTGGCTCAACATCAACTAAGTTATGAAATGCTTAAATTTTTATGAGAGCGCCTAGAGCTAGTGTTTTGCATCTCTCTGGCATTCAGCACAAGCTGAACTAGCATCGCTGCAACCAGCGTGAGATAGCAGACACAGGGGATACGAAAAGATCTCTCAGTTGTTGCACAAAACATCGCGTCATGGCGACTGGTCATAATAGATTCCTTTGAGCTAGCATAGCATTTTAGCAAATTGAAATGACACAATCTTGAAAACGAATTTTGATTGCTGTACAAAATTACTCACAATTGCATAATTATAAGATGCTCCGATGTCACTTCGCAACCTGTTCAGATCGCGCTCTGATGATTCGATACTGTAGGATACCAGCTACCAGAGGAGCACTGTCATCACGTGGACACGGCTATATGAGGCATTATGTAGAGATAGGAGCAAAAAAGTTAATCTACCAGTGTCACAATTGTGCTAAGACGCTTCACCTATATATTATTGGAATAGTGCTCAGGACAGCAGCAGGAGTTACTCAAAGGATCACATTATGATGCTCAGGACAGCCTAGGGTGTTTCTGACACTCCGACAGACACATTATATAGCTTTACTATTCATCATCATCATCATTCAGGCCAAGCATATCCATGATGTCATTAGTCTTCATGATCATCTCGCTAAGCTCTGTACCCAAATTAGATGTCCTCAAACGTTTAGGCGAGGGCTCATCGCCAGACAGTCTTGGCGGTTTATAGACTCCAAGAGCCCCAAGTTCTAGGCCAGCGAGATCATCGCGGTTCCCGCGTGGTTTCCATACGAAGGTGCGCGTGCCATAACGCCTCTCACTCGACAAATACGCTTTGTAAACGTTTCTGACAGCTGCCGCTGAAATTTCGATGAGGGCTTTCCGCATCTTTGCGAAATACGCATCATCCTGGGGACAATGCTTCACTATCTGCCAAAGAAACATCTCCTCCTCGCCTCCAGCCCGTCCTGAAGTCATCAAATCCTGATCCCAGACCACGTTCCTGAAATCTGTAACAAAGTCTTCGTCAGCACACTCCAGGAGTTCCGGCAGATCCTCAGAGACGCATCTATCCAGCCTTCTTTCCAATTCCAGTTCAGGGGCATCACCGCTTAGCCTGAAGGTAAGCCACATGCGGCCACCCCTGCGCGACGACTCCGCTGTGAACTCAGAGCTTGTCCTTGGCCCAATGAGTATTCCACTTGAGAACAACTCTGTGAGTATTCGCCTAATCAGAGTCAAGGAGGCCCACTTGGAATGTGAGAAGGGTCCTGCATCGAAAACTTTGCAAATTGAGGAGGTCTTGAAATACTTTCTCGCAATAGTACGCTTAGTATCTCTGCTCGTAGGAAGGACACTGCGAGCTTCTGGCCGGCTCGACTGCAGACGAATCGTTGTCTTAGCAGCTTCCAGGGCAAGCGCTGGGTGCGCATTGCCACCGAAAAGTAGGACGACTTCGCCCTTGATCTTTTGCGGCAAATCAACCAGTCCTCTGATAGCCTGCAGCTGCTGTTTCTGCAAGGCAGGATCAACATTATCTTTAAGAATCTCATCGAATTCAGGCTGATATGCAGTCTCAAATTCACCGGATAGCCACATGTCAAGTACACTTTCTTTCTCTTGCTTCAAGTCCAGAAACTTCTCAAGATGCCTATTTTCAATGGGCTTTGAAAGGTATCCACATACCAAGAACATGATCCTGCAAACGGATTCAGGAGGACATTTGATGCATACATTAAGAGATTCGGCATCCACATTTACCCTGATGTCAAACAAACGATTGGTGACCAAACAGAGTTTGTGGTTGATCAGTTGCCCATAGAGTTTCTGTGCCAGCAACGGATACTTCGAGAATTCTGCGGATTTGATGCCGAGATTAATAGTGGAGAAAAACTCGCCCGCGATTGACCGTAAGTAGACATTTGGTGAAATCAAATGCAAATCGGTGTCTTCCACTAAAGGCATCCTGCAACCAGCGATCAGTGGGTCCAGATTTCCTACGGCAAGACCATCATAACAAGGCTCAATTTTGACCTTGTCGGTAGAGTACTGTAAGTAGTAGTCCGTACCATCCTTGACGGGTGCACCTCTGTGTTCGTTGCTTAAAACAACAGCGACACAATTCTGCGGTACCAAAAAGCCAGCGCAGAGTTGAATCTCGGCAGGATCAAACTTATGCGGGATCTCTGGATATCGCAAATCTTCGGTGGCAGCACCCGCATACAGTTCACTGCACATCCGATCCAGTTCGCCAATATCGCTCTCTTTTTTCCGAAGACACGCAAAGAACTGGTGGGCCTCCTCAAAAAGATCTTCACTGACTTCCATCTGCTTGATCAACTCGATATACCCAATCAAAAGACCTAGTATTCTCATTGAATTCTGGCTTCCTTCCGACGTTTGAGATATGGTTATGCTCAATGTGCGAAGAGTCCCAGCGTAAATAAGATTCTCAGCATGGATCTCATTTATCAAGCCTTCAGACTTTAACCTGTGTTGCAGCGAGCCCAATTTTGATGTATTCAAAAGGTAAGCGATGAACATAATCGAAGAACTGTTAGCGCTTCTTGGAATCTGGAATTGCACTCTCAACAGTTTCGTTTCATTTCTCGTATATCCACGCGCCAATGTGATAACATTCTCACCTAAGGAGCAACAAGCAGATCTTGGAGAGGAAGAACGAGGAATGCATTTAGGATTTCGGGGAATCCAGTCAAAATGTTGTACGGCCAGTTGGCGTAATTTTTCCATAGGCATATCACCTGAGATCAGAAGTGTCATCTTCGAGGGACAAAAATTGCGATAAATGAAATCGCGGATGCGATAAACCAAATCTTTCCTGTTGAAAAGCTGAAATACACGCGATGCTTGGGGCAGAAGAAGATCTAAGGTGATCTGTTCACTTCGAAGATAGTCATTTTTCATAAGATCGTAGAACGAATCACCGATCTTCATCTCCGCATAGTCGATACCCTCCTTCGTAATCTCAGGATTACTTATCATGTCCGCAACGCGGTCGAGGTACTCCTCAACTGCATAATGAGGTACTCCTCCAGCTGCCATCAGCTGAATTTCACACTCACTAATGTGTTTGAACTTAATCTCATTCTCCTCAACGAAATTCTTGAAATTTCGAGTTCCGGGATACTTCTCTGAGCCTCTCCAGATGCTATTCATGGCAATACTATTGAGACCAATGAGTTCGGCGGGAAGTTCAGAGGAGTCTGTGGCAACTGTGAAAGCGACCTTAACGTTCTCCACAGATGAGTCGCGGATAAAATAGCATCTAAGCCCGTTCTCAAGCGTACAGTTGCTGAATTCTCGCTGGTCAGGGATGTAACTGAGAGCCTCGGCCATGAAGATTTTAGATGCGCAAAAGTCCGTTGAAGGATTCAGGGGATATATTTGTCGATGACTAATATAGATGGCCTGACTGGTTACCCTATCCCAGTGAGCATTGAACGGCACTCATCTCACTTGCCGTGAGGTGCATGATAGATAAGAGAGAATGAATTCTCGCGATATAGTATTTTTGGCACAAAGAGCGTGGAAGCGCACTCCGTTTCGAGACCTACACTTTAAGCTGGATACACTGCAAGCTGGAAATGATCCCGTCAAGCCTTATAATTCAAACAGATCAGATGTCACTAGTCCAAGATTAACGCTGCAGTAGAATGTCATTAAAGTGTAATACGTAGCTATCAAAAATGATCCTGTCGTCTGTAAGCAGAACTCGGTCATTCCTCACCATCGTCATTCAGCCCAAGCATATCCATAATGTCATTAGTTCTCATAATCATGTCGAGAAGGTCTCTGTCAAATTCTGCTGTCTTGAGTCTCTTTGGTGGAGGAGGCTCCGCGGACAATAAACGGGGCCTATAGACTCCTAGTGCCGCAACCTCTAATCCAGCCAGTGTCTCTTGAATTTCCCTTGGCTTCCATATGAAAGTTCGAGTTCCATAACACCTCTCCCTCGACAAATAAAGCGTGTACACCTTTTTGATAGATGCCGCTGAAATGTCAAGTAGAGCCTTCCGTATTTCTTTGCAGTACAAATGATCCTGAGGATGTTGCTTGACAATACTCCAGAGTCGTGAGGCTTCCTTGTCAACATCACGTTGTGCAGTTATCAGGTCTTCCCAGACTATGTCTCTGAAAGCTTCCACAAAATCTGCATGTATGTGTCTCAGCAGCTGAGGTAAATCCTCGAAAATGCATCTGTCTAGCTTTCTCTCAAGCTCTTGACCTGTTGCGTCTCCGCTCAGCTTTAACGAAAGCCACATGTTTCCACGGCTAAATATCGTTTCTGCAGAGAAAGTCGAGCTCGTTCGTGACCCAACGAGTATGGCATCTGAGAACAGTTCTATAATCACCCTCCTAATCAAAGTCAACAATACCCAGCCACTATGTGAGAACGGCCCCGCATTGAACAATTTGCAGATCGAGGATTGCTTGAAATACTCTCTTGTCATCGCTTGCTTCGTATCTCTCGTTGTGGGTAGAGTGTCACAGGTTTCTTCACGTATCGTGGAATTCAAAACATCAGTTGCTCTAGCAGCTCTATGAGCGATCACAGGGTGCGCATTCCCACTGAATAGTAACACTACTTCTCCCTTGATCGTTCTCGGCAGATCATCCAATTGATTGATCGCCTCCAGCTGTTGTTTCTGCACCTCGATGTCAAACCCGCTCTTCTGAATTTCCTCAAAATCTGGCAAGTATGCTAACTCAGTATCGCCGGATAGCCACTCATCAACTAGGCATTCCTTCTCCTGCTTCAGTTCCAGGAGTTTTCCGAGGTACTCATCCTCAATGGGCTTCGAGAGATATCCGCAAACTAAGGACATCATCTGGCACACTGATTTCGGAGGGCATTTAATACTCACACTGAGTGTATCATCATCCACCTCTACCTTGGTTTCGAATATGCTGCTAGTAACGAGCGAAAGCTTGTAGCTAATCATCTCGGCATAAATTCTTTGCGCTGGCAGTGAGTATTTGGAAAACTCAGGAGATTTAACTCCAATCTTGACTGTTGAGTAAGATTCACCCGCAATTGAGCGCAGAAACACATTTGGTGTGATCGTGTGCAAGTCAATGTCTTCGACGAGCGGCACCTCGCAACCAGCAAGTAATGGGTCTGGATTATAAAGCACAAGACCATCAGAACAGGGCTCTATTGTGACCTCGTCAGTGAAGTACTGCAGGTAGTAGTCCGTACCATCCTTTAAAGGGGCTTCCTTGTACTGATTGCTTAAGGCAGCAGCAATACAGTTCTTTGGTATCAAGGATTCAGCACAAAGTTTGATCTCTGCCGGGTCAAACTTATATGGAATCTCCGCAAAACGCAATTCCTCAGCGTTGGTGACGCCTAGATGCATATCGCAAGTTACTCGATCCAAAAAAACAAGCTGCTCATCTTTCCTTTGGATGCAAACATGGAATTGATGAGCCTCTCTGAAGAGCTCTTCAGTAACTTGCATTTGCTTGATCAACTCGATGTACCCCATAAGAAGGCTCAGAATTTTTACAGAATTCCGGCTTCCTTCTGTGGTTTGAAGGATAGATATGTACAAAGAGTCTTCAGCGCGCGTTGAAAGCCTAGCATGAAGCTCTTCTATCAAACCTTCTGACCTCAACTTGTGCTGTAACGAACCGACTTTGGAGGTGGCTAAAAGGTACGCGATGAACATAGACGATGAAGAGCTCATACCTTGAGGTAACCGGAAGTCTACTGCAAGCATGTTTGTGTCAAACCTCGTGTATCCGCGGGCCAAAGTGATTTTGCTCTCATCAGAGGGGCAAAATCTCAATCTTGGATAGACCTGCGGCACAACATCGGATTTTCGAGGGATCCAATCAAAATTCTCGAGAACTAATTGACGCATATTCTCAAGGGACATATTCCCTGAAAGTACAAGCATCATTTTCGAGGGACAATAGTTGCGTGAAATGAAGTTGCGAACGCGCGGCACCAAATCCTTTCGTTTGTACATCTGCAACTTGCGCGTATCTTGAGGCAAAATAAGATCTTCTATGATCGCATTACTGCGTAACCAGTCGTCGTTCAAAAACGCATAGAAGTGGGAGCAGTGCCTCTGTGCCGTGAACTCCATACTCTCCTTTGTGATCTCAGGATTGGTCACCATATCTGCTATCCGATCAAGGTACTCATTGAGGGCATGCTCTGGTATCGTAGCAAGCAGTTCCTGACGCCCACACGTAGTGCGATGTTCGAATGTGGTTCCATTCAACTCGGCGAATTCCTTGAAGTTTGTAAGTCCTGGATACCGCTCCGAGCCTCTCCATACAGCACAAAAAGCAGCGCCATCTAATCCAATGAGTTCAGGAGGCAATTCCGTGATGTCGGAATGCAAGGCAAATGAGAAGTTGAAATCGACCAGAGAAGCATCGCGAATAAAACAGCATTTGAGCCCGTTCTCGAGCGTAACAACACTGAATTCGCGCTCATCAGGGACGTAATTGATAACTTCAGTCATTGTTCTACTAGCGCTAACGTCTGCTTAGGATCGAAGGTATGTCTACGGATGATTAATATAGGTAATCTGACGATTCGCCCTATCCCAACATTAGGCGCCAAGACTGTGAAAGTTCAGTAAATGAGAAGCGTGATTGCATTTGGCACTAACTTTTGAGAGATCTACGTTCCCCGGTGTAAGATTTCGGTTCGTTTGCAGCGGCCAATTGCGAATCTCCGAGGCGATATTTGCGCCATTCTACCTCAATGAATTATAAGCCGCTCGAAACATGCAATTCTATAGTAACTATGTATAAATATGGGCCTTGCATTCAAGCCGAAATGTATGATCAAAGTCTCTGAACCAAGGCTACGTTTGCGGTTTATTTGGCCTGACTTCTCAGCAAAAAATCGTTCGCGACTTCATTCATAGTCACAAACTTCACCCCGCTGTGCTCCTTAAAGTACTCAATAAGCCGCTCGAGCATAAGCAGCACTTGCGGGCGCCCGGAAACGTCAGGGTGTATAGTGATAGGAAACACGGCATAGTCCATTTCGCGGTAGACCCAATCGAACTGGTCTCGCCAGAGCTGCTCAATGTCTCTCGGATTGGCGAAGCCGTAGCTGTTCGGTGCGTTTTTGATGAACATCATCGGCGGCAGGTCGTCGAGATACCAGTTAGCGGGAACCTCCACAAGATTCGTTTGGGTGCCGCGCACGAGCGGCTTCATCCATTCTTTTGGATCACGCGAGTAATCGATCTTTGTCCATCTGTCTCCAACGCGGCAAAAGTAAGGCGTGAAGTCGTCGTGCATCTGGCTGTGGTCGTACTTGATGCCTCTTTCAATGAGCAGCTCGCTTGTGTTAGCACTCATTTCCCACCATGGCGCGACATAGCCAGTGGGACGGTGACCCGTAATGGCTGTCAAAATCTCGATTCCCTTGTCGAGCACTGCGGCTTCTTGTTCGCGAGACATTTCAAGCGGGTTCTCGTGGCTGTAGCCGTGCAGTGCCAATTCGTGTCCATCCTCGACCAATTCTTTTACCTGCTCGGGAAACGTCTCTGCCGAATGGCCGGGAACATACCAAGTTGCCTTAATATCGTAGCGCTTTAGCATTTTCCGCAGCCTCGGAACGCCGACTTCCCCGGCGAAAATTCCACGTGAAATGTCGCACGGCGAGTCTTCGCCAGCATAAGAACCTAGCCAGCCAGAAACGGCGTCAATGTCAATACCGAATGTCACAAGGATCTCCTTGGGCATCGTGTGTATAAGGAATAAGATAAGGGATAAGGGAGAGATAAGGGAATCCTATCCGCACATTCTCAGATTACTATGCTAACATTTGGAACGAAATTTTAATGTAAGAAAGGATCACCACCATGGGAACTACACCTTGTGGAGAACTCCGAGGAGTAACCAAGTTAAGGAGGAAAACCTCTGTAGATATTGCTAGCGCAAGTTCTGCTACTGTCGCGAAATAAAAGAGATGGACACGAAATTCAGAGCACGTTAACCTACATTAAAGACTCAATATAGGCCAAGCTCACAATTTGAAGCGGAAATCCAGACGTTTGTTACCCTCAACAGTTGTGGTTCTTGTATACTCGACCTGCTCCTCAAGACTCATGCGCGACCACTTCTTTTCACGAGAGTGGTTTCTGTAGGCTAGCCAGCTTCTTTGAATCAGGAGAAACGCTAAAGATGCAATAGAGAGTGAGAAGCATGTATCCAAACCTTTGGGATAGCCTTTAGCTTTATCGTCCGGCTGGAAGATCTGGGAGGCGATGATGCCAGAGGCCTGCGAGAACATGTTCATGATCGCAGCGCCCACGGTTCTCCGCGCAACGGAATATGAGTTTGCGGAATTCCACGAAATAGTTACAGGACAAGAAGATGGAGACGATAGTGCTGCGAAGAGCAGCATGTAGCTTCCCCATGTATCATGCAAAAATCCTTTCCACCACCGCATGCATGCGATGGGAATCAATGGCCAGAATCCAGTCCAAGCTAATGCCAGCGCATACTGCTGGGTATATCTCGAAAAGTACGATTCTGCAAGCATGGTAATACAGCCAAATATGCAATAGGGAACAGTCAAGAGGTTTGTGTGTACACTTGAATAGTTCAGGCCGCGAAGGATAAGAGTCGAGTAGTTGCCGAGCGGGCTCGTGATCATATCCAACAACATACGACTGAAGTACATTAGTATCATGTCGTAATCAGTGAATGCTTTGAAAAGCATTTTGAAGTTCACACCGGTGCGATTGTTCAGTGTGCCCTTGGAGGGATCGTCGCGCAGGATGCGGTTGGCAACAATCTTCTCTTCGCGGTCCGTATACCAGCCATTGGGCCGATACCAGGCCTTAGTGTTCGCAGGTCCTGCGGGCATAGTGTAGGCAATGAGGCCCATCAGAACAGTGCAAAGACCCTCGATGAGGAAGACATACTGCCAGCCTGCCCAGCCGCCCTTTCCGCGTAGATTGATGATAGCTGCCGCTAACAGGCCGGAGAATGCCTGTGTTAATGGATTTGCAACGTAGAACCAGGCTGATCTTGTAGTGAATTCACTGTGTTTGTAGAAGTAAGTCAGCCAAGTGATCATTTCTGGTAAAAAACCGCCTTCTAAGAAACCGACAAGCACCCGCAAGGCGAGAAACGAGCCACGGTCCTTCATCTTGCACTGGCAGGTCGCCGCGATTCCCCATAGCACAACTTGAGTGGGCAAGAACCGATCAGCACCGACCGCCTTCGAGATCAGTTGCGAGGGGAGCTCAGCACCCAAGAAAGCAATGAGATTAATTGTGTTACCCAAATTGTAATCGCTTTGAGTCAGATGGAGGTCTTCCAATAAGTTGTCTGCGATCGCATTTTTCAAGTTGAATCGGTCGATGTCGAGGAAAATGAACATGACCGTTGCCAGAAGCAGAGCACGAAGATCTGTTTTCCAGATAACCTTACGCTCTTCCGCCTTTGTCCACGTAAATTCCGGGTCGAACAGATGGCGGCTCTCGTATTTGACTTCTTCATACTCCTTACGCCAGTACTCAGCGATCTTGGGGTCATTAAACACATGGTTACCGGCACGTTGGCTTTCATCATCGTGGGGATCAGGAAACTTCTCGGATGACACTTCACTGGTATCAGAGGTATCCACACTGACACTACCGACCTCATATTGTAACTTTACACCGCTTTTATCCAAAACGTCTTCAAATGAGGAGGAATCAGTCGGGCCAGGCTCACTGCTGTGTTTCCAAAATCTCTTGAACCACATTGCGAAGAATAATTTTTCAAATTGAGTGCCTCTAATGTTGTAGACATTCTGCAATCACGCGGTATCGCGTCCAATCCAGGTGGCTAGGGATCTGCAAATTTTGATAACAAAGGCTCGGACTATTATGTAGAGAAGAATCAACGGTGACAGCAGAGAGGTCTTCAATTTTTTATCCCAATTTATCAAAGAATAGAATATTCAATTGTATCCAACTCACGCGCTAAAAACCAAAACTCTATCAGAATTCATTACCTGGTGGATGTTGCCACGTGAAATGATGTTTTAAACGGCCCGCCCGGATCGGCGACCTCCGCGGTGTCAGAATAGCGGGAGCCAGGAGCTTTCCTGTCTACAAGTGGAGCTATTTCATATTGAAGCGTACAGAAAAATCTATTGCGTGCGACATGTTTCGAGCTTGGTGAGGTCTTCACTGATGCATACCAATTCCCATGGCGTTGAAGCTATTTGAGATTCATCGTGGTATTGGAAATTATCGTGGACATGCAGGTCAGTCCAAAGTGTGCTTGTGCTTAGATGCCATGAAAAAATACATGAAGTAGAGAGACCTTTAATAAGGGCAAAACTTGAGGATTTTGGCGTCCTCAAGAAAGTGTCGGGGGACGGTATCCGACACAACGACTATTTATGGCGCCAACGAAAACCGGTCACAAAGGTCTAGTAGAATAAAAGCAAGAGCTGAATACGATTCTAAAATATGCAGGACTGCTTATGTTTTTAATGAATTCGAAAGTTTCAGAACTATGAAGTTGAAAAGTCTTTTCCAAGCTGAGTACCCACTCTGCGGATGTGGGTCTCCCGCGCATTCCAGGGTTGGATTTGTTCGGACCCAGATATGAAACCTATTTAAAGCACATAATAGTACGCGGAAACCAGGATCTAAGAAAACACATTATTGGATTTTACTGTTTGCCTGGTCGACTGTTGTGTTTGATCGACTGCTTCGGCTAAGCACTGCATCCCACTCGACCTTATATATCCTACACGAGAACCCACATTTAATTCTACACAGACCTTGGACAAGAACAAAGGCATACCAGAGCCGACTCACTTCAAAGTCCACACACTGCACTCGATTTGGCTCACAAATGCTTTCTTCCCTCGAGCTCTTGGGTCAGCTGCAGAGCACCACCTAACCACAAGATGAGCTGGCTGTTGGAGACGCTTCGGTCGCCGACCATCGACTGGCCGAAGATCCTGATTGGGTGCACCGTTTCGCAGTACGTATTCAAGGCTGTGCTCCGTGTGCTTCAGTATCGCGTCCAGTGTAAGCCCGAGCCTCCGAAAGAGGCCGTTGAGTACAAACTCGTAGACGGCGAGTCCTTTAAGAAGAGCCAGCAGTACCAGCGGACGAGGCTTGTTTTCGGACTCATAGCCGATACGGTGAACACTCTGGCTACGTGCTATTTGCTAAACAGCCAATTTGTGACGAAGATGTTCTATTTTTGGCGGTCGAGGCTGCCGAACGTCGGCGAGCGCACAATCGGCTCGCTCGCGATGTGCACGACGTCGCTCGTGACCACTTTGCTCGAGGCTCCCGCCGATTTGTACGGCACGTTCAGCATCGAGCAGAAGTACGGGTTCAACAAGATGACCTTTGGTCTTTGGGTCTCGGACGCCATCAAGGAGTTTCTTGTGAGCATGCCGCTGACCTACGGCATTGTCTACGTCTGCCAGCTGGTGATCGACTATTTCGGCACGCGGTTCGTGCCGTACTTGCTTGGCGTCATGCTTTCATTCATCCTCATCGCCCAAGTCGTGTACCCGGCGTTCATCATGCCTTTGTTCAACAAATTCGAGCCGCTTCCTGACGGAGAGCTGCGTACGGCCATCGAGGAGCTCGCGAGTGCGCAGAAGTTCCCGCTCGCGAAGCTCTACGTCATGGACGGCAGCCAACGGTCGTCGCACTCGAACGCGTTCTTTATTGGGATGCCCTGGTACAAGCAGATCGTGATCTACGACACGCTCATCGAGGAGGACACGACCGAGGAAATCGTGGCTATACTCGCGCACGAACTCGGTCACTGGAAACACAACCACGTCCTTGCACAGATCGTCCTGAGCATGGGCAACCTGGGCATTCTGCTGAGCGCGCTCATCCCGTTCCTGTACAACGAGCATTTCTACAAGTCGATGGGCTTCAAGGGCAACGACATGCCCGTCATTGGCGCGCTGCTCTACTATACAAACGTGCTGACGCCGCTGTCGACGCTGATGGAGTTTGTGCAGAACTTCTGTATCCGCACGCTTGAGTACGACGCCGACCGGTTTGCGACGCAGCTCGGCAAGGGCGCGGAGCTGAGCAGTGCGCTCGCGAAGCTGTCCGCACAGAACCTGGCTGCTGTCGACGCGAATGTGCTGTACTCGACGTACTCGTTCAGCCACCCGCTGACCTCGGAGCGACTGCATGCTATCAAGGAAGTCGAGAAGAAGATGCAGTAGCATGGAGCGTCTAGTGGGAGTATGTTATATAGAGTCTGTTAGATAGAGCTTCAAATACGGCATCGCATTGACCGTGTCAGAGCATCGCCTCGTAGAGTGTCATTGACCACGTGAGGGTTATCTATGCCGGAATTTTGTGAATAAGCATTGTGTGGAGTATGTCGAGTGCCGAGGTGCGACGTTGTCCCTTGAGCGAGGGATCGCATGACTCAGAATATATCATTTAAGGCTAATTGCTACATCGCATTCATCTTTTGGATACTCGCACACCGAATCACATTACACAAGCCTACACGGATAGCAGTGCCGAGCCGAACTAGCTACCCAACCCACGTGCATTGCATTTGATGTCACCCAGCTGCATGTCTTTAGGCACTATCTCAGTCACGGATCGCCTCCTTACCACAACATGATGAGCTGGCTGTTAGAAACGCTTCGGTCCCCGACCATTGACTGGTCAAAAATCCTTATTGGATGCACAGTTGCGGAGTATGCATTCAAGACTGTGATAAATGTGCTCCAGTACCGTGTCCAGTGCAAGCCCGCGCCTCCGAAAGAGGCCATTGAGTACAATCTCGTGAGTGGCGACTCCTTTATTATGAGACAGCAGTACCAGCGGATGAATCTTGTCTTTAAAATCGTGAGGGACACTGCAAACACGCTGGCTCTGTGCCTTTTGCTGAACAACCACTACATGACGAAGCTGTTCTATTTTTGGCGGTCGTGGCTGCCGAGCGCCGGAGAGCGCACAATCGGCTCGCTTGCGGTGTGCACGGCCACGGCCATAACTGGCTTGATTGAAACTCCTGCTGATCTGTACGAGACATTCGTGATTGAGCAGAAGTTCGGGTTCAACAAGATGACCTTCGGCCTTTGGGTCTCGGACACCATCAAGATGTTTCTCGTGATTAAACCGTTGACATTTGGGTTCCTGTATATCTGCCAGCTTGTGGTTGGCCATTTCGGCACGAAGTTCGTTCCGTATTTGCTTGGCTTTGTCCTCTTGTTCCTTCTGATCTTGCAAGTCATCTTTCCCGCGTTCATCATGCCTTTGTTCAACAAGTTCGAGCCGCTTCCTGACGGAGAACTGCGTACGGCCATTGAGGACCTCGCGAAGTTGCAGAACTTCCCGTGCACAAAGCTGTACGTTGTGGACAGTAGCAACCGGTCGTCGCACTCGAACGCGTTCTTTATTGGGATGCCCTGGTACAAGCAGATCGTGTTATACGACACGCTCATCGAGGAGAACACGACCGAAGAAATCGTAGCTGTACTCGCACACGAACTCGCTCACTGGAAACACAACCACATGCCACTGCTGATTGGTATGCAGATGATCAGTGTTGCCATTACGCTGAGCGCGCTTATCCCGTTTCTGGACAACGAGCATTTCTACAAGTCTATGGGCTTCAAGAACAACGACATGCCCGTTTGCGGTGCGCTCACCTACTACACGAACGTGCTGACGCCGCTGACGACCCTGATGAAGTTTGTGCAGAATTTCTGGAGCCGCAAGCTTGAGTACGATGCCGACCGGTTTGCGACGCAGCACGGGATGGGCGCAGATCTGAGTAGTGCGCTTGTGAAGGTGTCCACCACAAACTTGTCCGCCGTCGAGGCGAATGTGTTGTACTCGACTTATACGTTCAACCACCCGCTGACCTCGGAGCGACTGCATGCTATCAGGGAAGTCGAGAAGAAGATGCAGTAGTGTAGAGCATCTAGCAGTGCGTGGACAGTGCTATGTAGAGTAGATTAGATAGAGCTTTAAATCTGGCATTAAATTTAGTATGTCAGAGCATGGCCTAGTAAAGTGTCACCGAGCCTTTCAGAGAAAAATGCACGCCAAATTATCAATTAGCGTTGTCTGACGGACAGAAACAGCAAGCCTTGCAAAGCCGAGCTATCTAGCCCCCAAACCCACGTGCATTGTCATGTCACCCAGCTGCATGTTTCTAGGCACTTATCTTAGCTACGGATCGCCTCCTTACCACAACATGATGAACTGGCTGTTTGAAACGCTCCGGTCCCCGACCATTGACTGGACGAAAGTTTTTATTGGATGCACGGTTGCGGAATATGCATTCAAGACTGTGCTAAACGTGCTTCAGTACCGTGTCCATTGCAAACCAGCGCCTCCGAAAGAGGCCGTTGAGTACAATCTCGTGAGTGGCGACTCTTTTGTTAAGAGCCAGCGATATCAGCGGACGAATCGCGTCTTCAAAATTGTGAAGGACACTGCAAACACGCTGGCTCTGTGCCTTTTGTTGAACAACCACTACATGACGAAGCTGTTCTATTTTTGGCGGTCGTGGCTGCCGAGCGCCGGAGAGCGCACAATCGGCTCGCTTGCGGTGTGCACGGCCACGGCCATAACTGGCTTGATTGAAACTCCTGCTGATCTGTACGACACATTCGTCATCGAGCAGAAGTTCGGGTTCAACAAGATGACCTTCGGCCTTTGGGTCTCGGACGCCATCAAGGGGTTTCTTGTAAGTAAGCCGTTGACCTTTGGGTTCTTGTATGTCTGCCAGCTTGTGATTGACCGTTTCGGCACCAAGTTCGTGCCGTATTTGCTTGGCCTTGTCCTCTTGTTCCTTCTGATCTTGCAAGTCATCATTCCAGCGTTTATCTACCCTTTGTTCAACAAGTTCGAGCCGCTTCCTGACGGAGAGCTGCGCACGGCCATCGAGGACCTCGCGAAGTCGCAGAACTTTCCGTGCACAAAGCTGTACGTCATGGACAGTAGCAACCGGTCGTCGCACTCGAACGCGTTCTTTATTGGGATGCCCTGGTACAAGCAGATCGTGCTCTTCGACACGCTCATCGAGGAGGACACGACCGAAGAAATCGTGGCTGTACTCGCGCACGAACTCGGTCACTGGAAACACAACCACATTCCCCTGCTGATTGGTATACAGATGGGCAGTGTGGCCATTACGCTGAGCGCGCTTATCCCGTTCCTGAACAACGAGCATTTCTACAAGTCGATGGGGTTCAAGGGCAACGACATGCCTGTTTATGGCGCACTCGCCTACTACACGAACGTGCTGACGCCGCTGTCGACGTTGATGGAATTTGTGCAAAACTTCTTTAGCCGCACGCTTGAGTACGATGCTGACCGGTTTGCGACGCAGCTCGGCATGGGCGCACCTCTGAGTAGTTCGCTCGCGAAGCTGTCCAACACAAACTTGTCCGCCGTCGAGGCGAATGTGCTGTACTCGACGTACACGTTCAGCCACCCACTGCACACGGAGCGGCTACGTGCTATCAAGGAAGTCGAGAAGAAGATGAAGTAGAGTAGCACTAGCAGCAGATGAAGCGTGCTATAGATTATTAGATAAAGATTATTAGACAGAGGTTTGAGTATGACATTTCAGTATTAGTAGCGAAGGACCATCTGAAGTTAAACAAATCCCATATGAGTATGTCATAGAAGTATTAATGTCCTAGCGGATCTTACATGATGATCTCCGGCTTCTCGACGTTCGCCGAGATCGACTTGTGGGGCAGGACGCGGCCGCCGTTGACGTAGACCTCGTCCTTGATCTCGACGTCGTCGCCGAGCACGGTCACGTTCTCCGTGCGCGCCCACGAGCCGACGGTCGAGTTCCACCCGACGATCGTTTGGCGGACGTGCGCGTGCGGCTTGACCGTCGCGCCCTCCATGATGACCGAGCGCGAGATGCGCGCGCCGTCGCCGACAACGGCGTTCGGGCCGATGACGACGGACGGGCCGAGCTTCGCCGTCGGCGCGACCTTCGCCGTCGGGTCGATGAGGACGTGGCCGATGTATTCGGGGCTCTGCGCGAGCTGCTCCGGGTGGCGCTGCGCGAGCGAGTTCAGGTAGAGCGCCGTGCCCGTCAAGAAGTCCTTCGGCTGGCCGACGTCCATCCAGTAGCCCTCGAGGTCGAACGAGTGGAGCCCGCCGCGCTTCGCGAGCAGCGGGAACGTCTCCTTCTCGATCGACGTCGGGCGCAGCTCGATCGTGTCGATGACGCTCGGGTTCAGGATGTAGAGGCCCGCGTTGATGCGGTTGCCCACGAACGTCTGCGGCTTCTCGACAAAGCGGTCGATCTGCGTCGTGTCGGGCTTGTGCACAATGACGCCGTACTTGCTCGGGTCCTCGACCTTCGTCGCGACGATCGTCGCCTCGCCGCCGTGCGCCTTGTGGAACGCGGCGAGCTCCTCGAACGGGTAGTTGCAGATGACGTCCGAGTTCAGCACGAAGAACGGCGTCTCGTCCTTAGCCAGGATCTTCTCCGCGAGCTTCAGCGGGCCGGCCGTGCCGAGCGGCTCCGTCTCGATGCTGAACGAGATCGTGACGCCGTAGATCTCCTCGTACTTCTTCAGAGTCTCGACCATGACCTCGGGGCGGTAGTTCACGGCGAGCACGATGTCGGTGACGCCGGCGTTCGCGAGCGCCTCGACCTGGTGCAGGATCATCGGCCGGTTCGCGAACTCGACGAGCGGCTTCGGGGTGGACAGAGTCAGGGGACGCAGACGCGTGCCGTAGCCGCCAACGAGAATCAGTCCTTTCATGTGTGGGAGTGGGTGGTTGTGAGTGTGGTTTTGAAAAGAATGTGTTATATCTGGGCGTAAGGGCCAGCGACGCGAATATACGCCGCATAACAAGGGTCAGGGCTGAAAAAGGAGAAATTTTAACGCGCGTGCAGAATGCCGATGACGAACAGCCAGGAACGGCGGCAAAAGCGAGCGGCAGCCAGGAAAAAGGTGTGAACACCCGGATCCGGACGCGTTTCGTCGCGCACGTAGAACCTTTCGACGCAGCGTGCTTAATTTCTCCGCCTGCTGAAGTCACGTGGCGCCATATCACGACGCCTATTTTTACTCCTGCGCCGCATGCTGGAGCGAGGACTCGTGATTCGACTGTGAAACGCGTAGCATTATCTGCTCGGCAAGGTCCGTACCTGCGCGGGTTCAGAGTACGGGGTAAATAGAGTATATACTGGCTCGGGCGCGACGCATTGGCTATGCAACGCGTTAGATTACGTGTCTAATTTGCTGCTCAGATCGTTTAGCACGTTTTTTTGGTGAGGCGTGTTTTGGCTGTGTTGGGACGCGGTGCGAAGTCTCGCCTCGTCAATTGTCCGGTTGCGGAAATGCTGAGCAAGGAGGTCCCAAATGCGGAAATCCTAACTCAGAATTTGTCGCCTACCTTCCCTTTTCAGCATGCCTGCCAGCCACGTTTTTTCACTTCGCTCAGACACTCGCAGATCTTGGCAAGCTTCGATAGTACACGCTTCCTAAATCCAATTCGCCTACATTTATTTTTATTTATGCATAGAACCGGTCTTGTCCACTTTTTCATCCGCCGTCACGCACCCTATGGACGTCATCGCGGCGAACCTGAGACGAGTCGCGCACGACGACCCGCCGCTCGCCGTGGCTAAGCAGGCCGAGGCATTCACCATCCAGAGCTCGAGCATCGCGCTCAAGCCGAACCAGGAGCCCGCGCGCATCCACATCTGCTGCGTGCTCGCGGTCGAAAATCTCGGTGAAAAATACGCTCTTAGCCAGCCGGACACGTCGAAACCGCCAATCCCGCCAGCGCAGTACCGCAAGCTGCTCGCGCAGTTCCGCAACCTGCTTCTACCGCTGTCTGCAGTGCGCGCGGCGCCGGCGCCGCGCACGCCGCGGAAACCGCGAAAAACGCGCTCAAAAGTCGAGGACGACGACTTCGTGGTTGACGACGACGACATGGACGAGGACGAGGACGAGTATGAGGACCATGAGGAGCCCGAAGAGTTCAGGACGCCGAGCAAACGCGCTCCCGTCGGCCCGCGCACGGGCTCGCCGTCGCCAAGAAAGTCGCCGCGAAAGTCGCCGAAAAAGGCCGGTGCACTGACACCAACTATGCTGGACACCGTCGGCGTCAAAATGGGCCTCTCACGCGCAACAATTGATGCTGTCGTGAGCGCACACGCGCAGTACGTCGCGCTCGTCAAGGACCCATGGGGGCTCGCGTACGGCCTGTATCTCACGGTCGCCGAGCGTGCCGAGCCGAAGATCGGCAGCGAGAACGAGCGGCGGCTCAATCGCGCGTTTGGCGAGGTCGCACCGGGCGTCTACGTCGACCGAAACGAATGGGTCCGGTGGGCCGAGAAAATCGTCGCTGGACAGAGCTGGCTTCTCCGAATTGCGACGAAACCGGAGCCGTCGCCGCCGCTCTGTGGCGCGCCGGGAGGATGGGGACTCGGCGTGGAGTTCTGCTTAGTTGCTGAGCCCGAGGCGTCTATGGAGCTATCCACGGAGCCGTCGAAGGAGCCGTCGATGGGGCCGTCCATTCTGAGCGACGGGCCTGCGTGGGTGTAAGCGGGCGCTGAATGTACATAAATTGGTCAAATAGAGGTCTCTCATTAGCGGGAGATAGTCCATAGCGAAAATTTCACTGATAAATACATAGCTTTCGTCACTGCGTTGTACGTTTACCGCAGTCTCATAACTCATTCATGTAGTCACACGCCTATCCCGTCGTCCGTCGTCCGTCGTCCGTCGTTATTCCCATGCAGATCCTGTCTACTGGCTACACCTCTCCAAATGCAAGCGGTCGCATTTCCGCGAGCACAACTTGCCTCCGCATTTCATGCACTGGATGGCAGAAAAGTATCCACAGACCAAACAGCGAGGCCTTGTCGGGTACCGCGACGGCTCGCCGTGCAGGGTGAAATATGAGTCGGCGCCGCTGGGGTCGTCGTCAAACACGTTCGCAATGGTTTTTTTCGAGGCGAGAACGCGCCGGCTATTCGCGGTCTTCCCCTGGCGGAACCCGCCTTTCAAAAATACGGGAGGGATCTCCATTTTCGTGTCCTTATAGTTCTCCTGGTTCAGTTCCTGGAGACGCCGCTTGATGGCTCGTTGGCGCTGCGCAGCAGTCGACTCCGTCGCGCGGCCGCGCGTGCCACCTAAATGGTGGGTCACAGGCGCCTTCTGCGGGATGTAGAGCTCTGCGTTCGTGATCTTCATCGGCTCGGGCTTGGCGGCTGAAAGCAGGGACGCCAATTGAAGTGTGTGAGTACGGAAGCTTAATATACAGCGGCAGAGCAGATGAACGCAGTGAAGCAGTCTTGTCAATCTGTCCTCAGCTCTCTACAATCCTTCTTCTGCTCACTGCAGAAAGCCCAGGTCCGTAGTAAGGGTTTTGAAATTTCAAAAGTGAAAAATCACCACACGGTGACTATTTATTCGTGGTGTTTGTTTTCCGTGCTTTCCGCTCGTCTTTGATGGACCTCAAGCGCCAAGCTATTCCCGGCAGCGCAGGTCTGCCGGTCCCGAGAAATTTTCACCTCGCCTCCGCCCAGGATAAGTGGCAGCCGGCCATCCAGAAATGCGTGAAGGCCGTGGTGTCGATCCACTTTTCGAGCATCACGCCATTCGACACAGAGAGTGCGTACGTGAGCGAGGCCACTGGTTTCGTGGTCGACTCGGCCCGCGGGATCATCATGACAAACCGCCATGTGCTTGGCCCGGGCCCGTTTAGCGGCTACGCCGTGTTCGATAACCACGAGGAATGCTCGGTCCAGGCTCTCTACAGAGATCCCGTGCACGACTTCGGGTTCTTGAGATACAATCCGGCCCTGGTCAAGTATATGCAGGTCGAAGAGCTTAAAATCCGTCCTGAGAACGCGCAGGTGGGGACCGAGATCCGCGTCATTGGTAACGATGCTGGCGAGAAGCTGTCGATTTTGGCAGGAGTCATCTCGCGTATCGACAGAAACGCCCCGGATTATGGCGAGATGGGCTACAACGATTTCAACACGGAGTACATCCAAGCCGCTGCCTCGGCCACGGGAGGGTCCTCGGGCTCGCCAGTCGTCGATGTGAACGGCGACGTCATCGCCCTCCAGGCCGGTGGCTCCACTGTGGCTTCTACGGATTTCTTCTTGCCGCTATTCCGCGGGAAGCGCGCGCTCGAGTGTTTACAGTCCGGCACACCGATCACTAGAGGCACGATCCAAACCATTTGGCTGCTGCAGCCCTTTGATGAGTGCCGCCGGCTCGGGCTCAGCGCTGAGGCCGAAACGCGCGCGCGCGAGACCTTCCCGCAGTCCATTGGGCTGCTGGTCGCGAACACAACGCTTCCCGAGGGCCCAGCCGCCGGCAAAATCGAGGAGGGCGACTGTCTGTTGTCGATCAACGGACAGCCCGTAGCGACCTTCAGAGATGTGGACGCCGTGCTGGATTCGAGCGTTGGCCAGAACATCGTTGTTGAGGTCATGCGCAACGGCGAGGCCATGAAACAGACGATCGCTGTGCAGGATCTGTTCTCAATAACGCCAGATAGGTTTGTGCGCGTCGCTGGTGCAGTTGTGCACTCTCTGAGCTACCAAATCGCGAGCTACTTCGCGCACCCAGTGAGAGGTGTGTACATCGCGTACTCAGGCAGCTACTTCTACCCGTCGGCTGTCCAAGACGACTACAGCGGTTGGATCATCGATGAGCTCGATGACCAGCCCATCCCTGATTTGGACACGTTCATCCGTGTTGTGACCGATATCCCGAACGGCAAGCTCGTTGTGGGGAAATTCTGGCACGTCGCCGACCCTCATCAAATAGTCACTTCGATTGTCAACGTGAACAGGCAGTGGGACGGCGGGCCCCAGGATTTCGAGCTCGCCGTGCGCAATCCCGAAACGGGGCTTTGGGATTTCACGCCTCTCGGTCCGGGCCGCGGGCCGGAGCAATTGACGAAGCAGACGGCAAAATTTCTGCCTGTTGTGCATGCTGACGCAAGGCCCGAAGTCTGCGCCCTCACGAGCAGCCTTGTGAAGGTCAAAATGCTGCGGCCCGCGCTGCTCGAAGGGTACACCATGCCGGACGCGCAAACGCACGGGTTTGTCATCGACCGCGAGCGCGGCCTTGTGCTCGTTAGCCGGCTGTGTGTGCCGCATTACCTCGTGGACCTCACGGTGATCATCGCCGAGTCGGCGATCTTACCGGCGAAAGTCCGGTTCTTGCATCCTCAGCAGGGGTACGCAATCATCCAGTACGACCCAAAACTGCTCGACGTGCCTTTGACCACGGTCGCGCTAGCCAAACCGGGTGGGACCGTGCTGACACAAGGCACGCCGCTCAAGTTTGTGGGCTACGACACGAAAGGTAACGCCTACCTTGTCGACACGAAGGTCGCTGATGTCTCAGCCGTGAACATCCCTGTTGGGTTTGGCACGGCACCGCGGTACCGGACGACGAACGTCGAGAGCATCGGCGTCGACTCGACGGTCATTGCCGAGCTCGACTCTGGGTTGCTGGCCGACCCGGAGACCGGTGTTGTGCGCGCGCTGTGGATGTCGCACCTCGCAGACTTCAATACAACGACGCGGCGCGATCGCATGTACAAGTTCGGGCTGGACGCAAGTACCATCGAGGGCGTCGTTCACGACTTTATCAAGGGCACGCCCGTTGACCCGCGTTTCATCGACCTCGAGGCAAGCCCCATCAAGGTCGCTACGGCGCGGATCCGCAAAGTGCCCGAGCGCTGGATCGCCGAAATAGAGGCCGCCGAGGTGCCGAAGCAAAGGCATGAGCTGCTGTGTGTGACGCGCGTGTCGTCTAGGCTGCGCGACTACGTCGTCGAGGGCGACGTCATTCTTGCCATCAACAAAGAGCTTGCTGTGTCTGTGTCGCAGCTCACAAACCTCGACGCGGACATCGCGCAGCTCACCGTCATTCGCCGCGGCAAGGAGCTCCAGCTCGACGTGCCGACGGCGAAGAGCAGTGAGACCGTCACTAAGTCGCTCGTTTCGTGGTGCGGCATGTCTATCCATGCGCCGCACCACGCTGTGCTGCAGCTCGTGAAGCGGCCGCCGTCGCAAGTCTACATTGTGTCCACGCACCCGGCGTCTCCGGCTGCGATGTACGGCATGGCGGCGACGAGTTTTGTGACACATGTTAACGGGGTTGAGACGCCGGACATCGAAACTTTCTACTCAGTTGTTAACAAGGTCAAGGACGGCGAGTATGCGAAAGTTCGCGTTGTCAACTTCGACGGGTTCCCGTCGGCGCTGTCGATATGCACGAATTACCACTACTTCCCGACGTGGCGCATTGACTTTGTCGACGGCGAATGGCACCATTCGCCGGCGATGCAAGCTGCGCAAGGCGCGGACGAAAAAATGGCGTAAGGTTTAGAAAGCTACCTTATTGTATTGTATATATGTAGTTAATTACCAGCTTTTGGAAGAAACTGGCCTTTTTTGTTCGCCCTTGTCTCGTCGCGGCGGAACCGGCAGCTGCTTCCCTGCATGTTGATCGGCTAATGGGCAAGCGATGTTTTAGAGTTTGCCAGAGGTGGTTTTCTCAGCGGAAAAAGTCCAACGGTCCATCAAAAAAGCCTAACATCGAAATCTTATTCTTACAGCATATAAACGACAACCCCCCGAGATAGCACTTCACCGGAGATTTATCTTCGGTCATCACCAATTTTCACCACCAACACAAACAAACCAAAAA
>JAJMCC010000072.1:0-35064 GCA_030584945.1 Starmerella roubikii | reverse complement strand
GAAGTGTGAATAGTAGGACTGGCCGCTAGCAGGGAGTAGTCTAAGGATGACGACATAAGACTCAAGAAAACTACAAAACTTAGAAGGACTACCCGTCCTCTCGTCGTCGCCCTTAGTGGTGCGTTTGCTCCGTTTAGTCGCCAGGTTGTGAAGTGTGAATAGTAGGACTGGCCGCTAGCAGGGAGTAGTCTAAGGATGACGACACAATACTCAAGAGGACTACCCGTCCTGAACATCATGCTGCACCGCGACATCAAAGAACACCTGCGCAACTCAGCAGTCGTCGCGTGCTGCCAAACTCGCCTATCATGGCTCATCTAGTTGTGGTTCTTGGACCTTAGGACGCTAGCGAACATAAAGGTCGTTAGTTCCTCAATGTCCTAAGGAATGAGACCCAACACTTAAAAGGACTACCCGTCTTGAACATCATGCTGCGCCGCGGCATCAAAGAACACCTGCGCAACTCAGCAGTCGTCGCGTGCGGCCAACCTCGCCTATCATGGCTCATCTAGTTGTGGTTCTTGGACCTTAGGACGCTAGCGACCTTTGGAAGGTCGTTAGTTCCTCAATGTCCTAAGGAATAAGACCCAACACAAAAAAGGACTACCTGGGAGGAGGAAGGATGGATAATTCTTTATCTCTGGACCAGCAATCAATCTAATTACGAACAAATACCAGCAAGCGCTGTCAGGCTCCAGAAATATTTATTTAGCACCTGTAAACCCTTTAAACCTACGAATTCTTCTTTGAAGGCCGTATTAGGACGAATTGAACCTCTGACATACCATCCTTCACTCGCTACCCACGCTCAACAACGTTGACAACTGTTCGTTCGCGATTCCTAACCTCGAGACACGATGGACCAGAAACTGATTCAGACGACGAACAAGCTGCAGGACGTGTTTGCGTCGATTGGCCGCGGCGGTCTGACTTTCGACCTCCCTCAGATTGCAGTGGTTGGCTCGCAAAGCAGTGGCAAGTCGTCTGTCTTGGAGAACATATGTGGGCGGGATTTCCTACCGCGCGGCTCTGGCATTGTTACTAGACGGCCGCTCGTGCTGATGCTAGAGACGACACGTCTTCCTGATGGAGTGACGCTTGACATGGTTCCAGACAACAAGACTAATGAGTACGAGTGGGGTGAGTTCAGCCACCTCCCCGGGCAGAAGTTCCACGACTTCGACCAGATCCGTCAAGAGATTGTTAGGGAAACCGAGGCCAAGACCGGCACGAATGTCGGGATCTCGGCCGTGCCCATCAATCTGCGCTTGTATTCGCCGCGCATGCTGACGCTTACGCTTGTGGATCTTCCCGGCTTGACGAAAGTCCCCGTTGGCGACCAGCCCCCCGACATCGAGCGCCAGATCAGAGAAATGGTCCTGCAGTACATCTCCAAGCCTCGCTGCATAATTCTAGCTGTGACTGCGGCGAACACGGATATCGCGAACAGCGACGGCTTGAAGCTCGCGCGCGAGGTCGACCCGTCGGGCTCGCGCACAATCGGCGTGCTCACGAAGCTGGATCTCATGGATCCCGGCACCGATGTTGTGGACATCCTCGCAAACCGGGTCGTTAAGCTGAAAATTGGCTTCTTCCCTGTCGTGAATCGGAGCCAGCAGGACATCAACCAGCACAAGTCGATCGACAAGGCATTGCAGGCGGAGCGGCAGTTTTTCGAGACGCATCCGGCCTATCGGGGTAACGCTGATTTCTGCGGCACGCCGTTCTTGGCTCGCAAGCTCAACACTATTCTGGCGCGCCACATCGAGCGGTTTTTGCCCGACACGGCGCAGAAGATCGAGGCCGGCTTGCTGAAGTGGCGCACAGAGCTCAGCAAACTCGGCGACGCCAGCGGGCTCGACGATCCTTCGAACGCGCTGCTGAACATAATCGCGTCGCTGAGCCGCGAGTACGAGGCCGTGCTCCGGGGCGACGCGCCGGACTTGAGTGTTAGCGAGCTGCAAGGAGGCGCGCGCGTGAGCTTCGTATTCCACGAGCTCTACACGACCGGCATCCGCGCGATCGATCCGTTTGAACACGTGAAGGACGTAGACATCCGCACCATTCTGTATAACTCGAGCGGCTCGACGCCGTCGTTGTTTGTGGCCACGCAAGGTTTCGAGGCGATTGTCAAGCAGCAGATCGATCGGTTTGTTGACCCGAGCATGCGGTGCATCACCCTCGTGTATGAGGAGCTTGTGCGCGCCTTGGGCCACATTCTGGCGGGGCCTCTGTACCGGCGCTACCCACAGCTCGCGCAGCAGCTCACGCAGGAGTGCATTCAATACCTGCAGGACCTGCTTCTGCCGACGCGCAAGCTGGTTACAGATATGATCAAAATGGAGGCCGCCTACGTGAACACGGGCCATCCGGACTTTGTCGACGGCCACGAGGCGATGAGCATAGTGAACCAGAAGTACCGGCCAAAGGATGAGAAGAAAGCGGCGTCTGCAGCGGCGCCGGCTAATTCACCAACGAACTCGAAGGACGGGTTCTTCGGCAGCTTTTTTGGCTCGAAGGCGAACAAAAAGAAGCTGGCGATGATGGAGGCGCCGCCGCCGGTTCTGAAGGCGAGCGGGACTTTGAGTGAGCGCGAGCTCATGGAGACAGACGTCATTAAGCTGCTCATCCAGTCGTACTTCAACATTGTCAAGCGAACCGCTGCCGATATGGTGCCGAAGGCCATTATGCTGAACCTCGTTGAGAAGTCGGTTAGTGGCCTCCAAAACGAGCTGCTGAAAAGGCTGTTCGTGAATAAGAATTATGAGAGCCTCATGCGCGAAAGCGAGTTTGTGACTCAGCGCAGAGAGGAGTGCAAGAAGATGATCTCGGTGCTACAGGACGCGAGCGAGATCATCGCCGGAATGCAGGCGAATTAGTGAGGAGGTAGAAGCGTATATTATTAGAGATGAAGCATTCGTAATTATGTTTTGCCGAATGATGAGGGCGAATGATGAGGGCGTCTATGGAATTTAAATGCTAACAACGGCCACCACAGTGAGCCTAACATGTGCTCGCAGGTCCTTAAAATCTTAAGCCTGAATTTCAAGTACGATACTGCCAATTAAGAATCGTCGCTGCGATGTGACCTGTCTCAATATGTCAGCATTCCCCGTCCAGCATGTGACAACCGACTTCTCGAGTCTTGCTTGCGGTCCTTAACCCGTTTTGCCAACACTCGATTTGACCTTCACACTGAAATGGGTATTTCGTCTTTACTCCACTCGGGCAAGCCCGTGGCTGCGGAACCTGCTGTTAAAGGCGACGAATTGAGCGAAGCGGAGCTCCGACAGAACCGGTACCAAAACGGCGTGAATATTGGCGCCCTTTTTGTTCAGGAGAAGTGGATCGACAGCTCGCTCTTCAAGGAAGGCACTGACACCGGCGGCTCTGAATTGGCGGCTCTCAAATCCTGGGGTAAAACCGACTTGGACGAAATCCGCGAGAAATTCGAGAAGCACTGGGACACCTTTGTCAACGACAGCGACATAGACACGATGCATGAACGCGGGATCACAGCCGCCCGGATTCCCATTGGCTTCTACACGCTCGGCGAGAAAAGCTTGCTCAAACACACGCCTTTCGAGCCCTTCGCCAAAGTGTATGAGAACAGCTGGAAGTACGTAGAGAAGCTTGTGAAAAGGCTCGGTGAAAAGCAGATCGACGTGCTCATTGACTTGCACGCGGTTCCTGGGGGCGCGAATGGCGACGAGCACAGCGGTACTGATTCTGGCAAGGCCGAGCTATGGGAGCATTCGCGGTTCAGAGAAGCCGCTATTGAGACCTATTTGCGCACTGCAGACTTGATCGTGAGCTTGGACAATGTGGTGAGCCTCCAGCTCATCAACGAAGCTCCCTGGGGCGAGTCGAAGTGTCCGCAACTGTATGTGGACGCTGAGCAAAAGATCCGCAAACACCATCCAGATCTTCCACTTGTTATCAGTGATGGATGGAACTGTCAAGATCTGTGTGAAAGAGTGCGGAAGTGGGACGCCGCCTGCGGCTCCTTTGCCGGGTTTGTCGTCGACACACACGTCTACCGCACCTTTAGCGAAGAAGATCGCAACAAGCCGGCTGTAGAGCACATTCGCGCGGCTACGAAGTTTGTCGAGCCTCAGGACGATGTCGACATCGTGGTCGGTGAGTGGTCGTGCACCTTGGACGGCCGGTCCTGGGACCAGTGCGAGGGCTACGACCGGAACCAAATGGAAGTCGATTTTGGCACTCGTCAGCTATCGTGCTATTCCAAACTTTCGGGAAACTATTTCTGGACTCTCAAGTTCGGCCAGGGCGTTGGCGGATCCTGGGATTGGCTGAATATGAGCAGTAAGGGCGTTGTTTTGCACAGAGTCGAGCCGAACCGTGGGGACCTCGACGCGAGTCTCAAACAGGCTCTCAGCGACCACACGGGCTACTGGCACGCGCAGAATTCGAGCAAAGACTGGGAGGATTACCGGTTTGAGGACGGGTTCAAGCAAGGGTGGAACGACGCCGAGCAATTTGCTCAGTTCGGAGGAAGCCGTCCCGGCCGTATTGCGGCTTTGAGAGAGGCAAGAACAACGCAACACGTTGAAAAGCGCGGCGAAAGCGATATGGTCTGGGTGTTCGAACACGCGTACGTGCAAGGTATCCGAGCACGCGTGAACCAATAAATTGCTTATACGGATGCCTATATAACAGTAAAATTTCATGCCATTTTATGACGCTTAGACTGCGCTGAAATTCGTGTGGTTCCTAGATCGGATTTGTCAGCCCGACATTTCTTCAATATTTCATGTCGCTGTACAATAGTATAGCGCGGCAAGTGTGCCGTCGCTCGCTTTTGCGCAGTTTTCTGACTGTGCGCAATTTTGCGTCGTCACTGACTGTGGACTCGCGCGCCGAGCACCTTCTGGGACTGTCTGTTCCCCTTCCCAAGGACGAGCCGTCGCTGCTCTATCAGCAGAGACAGCTCCTCGAGTCGATTCCAGAGCCCGCTTCCCCAGCAAATCTGGATCTGGCTCTCAAGGTCTTCGATAAAGTCGCACTACTTGGTACCTCGGTTGACAAATTCTCGTGTGCGCGCCTTATTTTGATGTGCATCAATTCCGGGGTGCCTGAGAAGGGTCTCGAGCCTTGGATGCGGCTTCTGGAGGAGCTTAGCAATAAGACGCACCCAAGCGCACTTTCGCGGCTGTTAGCGCGACCCGACTTCGAGCCCGCGGCAATGGCTGCACTCGCGGCGTATTTCTTGGTGAGCGGGCCATCGGCCGACATGGATGTCGCGCTCAAGCTCGTGCCAAGGCAGCCGCTTCCGCAGGGCTTGAATGCTCTCAAGAGTGTGGGCTCGATAAAGAGTCCTGAGGCGGCTCAGGCGGCCGTTCTCGGCCTGGCGAAGCTGCGCCAACACGTCACAAAGAATTTCACTTCCGACGCTTTCGAGCGCGAGATTGCAGAGGCACCATTCGCGCGCGTGTCTCAGCTCTGGAAGCAAGTTAATATGGTCAGTGAGCCCTCCAAAATCCCGGAGACGGCGTATGCTGCGTTCATGAAACGGTTTGCTGAGACGCGCCAAACGAAGCGAGCATTCGAGATCTGGCAGCAGTTGGCAGACAATGTCACAGTGACGAGCGTTGGCTGGGGTGCGTTGCTGAAAACGAGTTTGCACCTTCCTGAAAACTCGGCCAGCGTATTCGATGCGCTTTGGCAGAAAATGGAGGCCACCGGTTTCAAGCCAGACGCGGCTTGTTACACTGAGCGCTTGTTGAGGCTGACGAGAAACGGGGGTTTGAAAGAGGCAGAGTCATTATTCGAGCAGCTGCAAAAGCGGAAATTGTTGGAAGGGCGTGCCTTCAACGTCATGATCAATGCACTCGCCAAAGCTAAACAATTCGACAAGGTCGATAAGCTACTGGCTGAGGCGCAGTCGCAAGGTCAAGAATTGACGACAAGAACCTTTAACCCGCTGCTCCAGGCCACGAGGGGCAACCCCGAGCTGAGCTCGAAGTATCTTCGTAAGATGATCGAGCTCGGCGTGAACCCGGACATTTACACGTACACTTTCGCTGTTGATCAGCAGATGAAACGCGGGCAAGCGGTGGGCGAGTTGCTGGCGGAAATGCAGAAGGCGAACATCAAGCCCAGTGAGGAGTTCCAAACCATGCTCGTTTACAACTTGGGTCAGACTCAGAAGGACGCAACCGTGGCGCGCGAGCTTATGGCGACAATGCTCCGTCAAAAAATGCGGATCAGCCTCGTGACTTTAGGCGCGTTCATCGAGCTCGAGCTGAAATACGGCGACGTCCAGCGCGCGGTCCAGTACGTCGAGATGATCCAGAAGTTTGGACTGGCGCCGAATGTACCCACATACAACCAGCTCATAGCCGGTGCGCTACGTCGCCGCGACTTCGAAGTTGCTAACCAAGCCTTCGACAAACTGAGCAGTGGGACATACCATCGGCTTGTGCCAAACGTCCACACATACATGGCGATGCTGCAGCCCTGGACAATCGCCGACTTGCAGAACAAGCGCGAGGCGAGGAGCCTCGTTAAAGCGTGTCTGCCCTCGCTCGAGCGCCATCCAGAACTGATGGACTACGCTCTGGTTAAACAGATCGAGCGGATTGCTGAGCACGCGCCTGACCTCGTCCCGACAGAATTGACGAGACTCGCTCATGAGAAAGGCGGTGAGCTCTACAACCGCAAGTACGCGCCCAAAAAGGTAATGTAAATAGTGTATATAGGCGTCTAGGCCCTTTTTGTTCTTTGATACGGTGCATTGGGACGTAAGATATTTACATGTACATACCTACAGATCCCAATACTCGTAGCCGTACTGGCTCGTAGAGCCACAAGTACGCCGGTTGTGCGTACCCAGCACGGCGAGCTCCTTCATGTCCTCGTCGTCGAGCTCGACGTACGAGTTGTTGCTCAAGATACGGCTGTCCGTCGTCGACTTCGGCAGCACAATCACGCCGCGCTTGATGTTCCAGCTCAGAGCGACCTGTCCCGCATCGGCGCCGTGCTTTTTCGCGACCTTCAAGATCTCGGGGATGTCGACCGAGCCTCTGGCTAGCGGGCGGTACGCCTCGGGGATGATTTCGTGCTTCAGGCAGAAGTCCACAAGCTCCTGCTGCGGCAGCTCGGGGTGGAACTCACACTGGTTGCACACAGGCACGACCTTCGCCTCGGCCAGCAGCTTCTCGAGGTCCTTGACGCGGAAGTTCGAGACGCCGATCGCGCGGACCTTCTCCTTCGGAATCGTCTCCATGATCTTCCAAGTCTTCACGAAGTCCCAGTCCTCGTCGATCACCTTCGGCTCCTTCAACGGGAAGGGCCAGTGAATGAGCAGAACGTCGATGTAGGTGCCGAGCTCTTTGAGGTACTCTTCGACGTGGCCCAGCGGATCACGCATCTGCGTGGGCCAGATCTTCGTCTGAATGATGTAGCTCTCTCTCGGGCGCTTCGAGCGCTCGATCGCCGCCTTCACGTCGCCATGGTTGCCGTAGAAGCTGGCCGTGTCAATACCGCCGTAGTTAGCCTCGTCAAGGGCGTAGACCATGGCCTCGATGCCACGCTCGCCCTCGGACTTGTACGAGCCATAGAGCACGGAAGAAACCTTTGCGCCGGTGTTGAAAGTGAAAACAGGAGGAGCAACCATTTTAGAAAGTGTAAAGTGTAAGAAGTTAAGATACTATTATTCAGGTGTCGATAAGCGCAGTTGGGGAGGGCCCCATGTTAGTCAGACTTACGTGTTTGTTGGGCGATGGGTGGTCTAGATACCGTTTAGAGAGCAGTCGCCAATAAATATTTTATGCCATGCCACAGGAAGAGCATATTGTTTGTTTATTTCGGGATCCTGTCCTAATTCGCTCGCTTTACAATGCTTAAACCTCTATTTAAACCTGGCACAATCTATAGCTTCGCGTTAACTGGCTTTGTTAGCTTCGTCTTGTCGTGGGATCCCGTCGCCACGAGATATCCCTCGTCATCGTACACCTTGCAGGCTATGTAGGCGCTGATTGGCGTGTTGACCATCAGTTTGTTCACAAAGTATACAGTCGAACCCGCGGGGATCGGCCGCAGCCGTTTCGTTTTGATACTCCGCGAGATTCCTGTGCGCATCATGATGTTTTCCGGCGACAGGCCGTCGACAAATTTGATTCGGTCGGCGCGATTGTCCGGGAACTCGTACAACGTCATATCGAGGTAGTTCGCACTTGTCGTCACGCAATCGATGACCGCGCAGAATGCGCCCGGGTGCATTTCGCCTCGGAAGTCTCTTGTCAAATGGTTTGTGACTACCTTGATCACAGACACAGGCAGTCCGTCTTTCTCGTCGACGTATGCAGTGACCACTTCGTAGTCGGGTTCGAGCTCGGAATTGAAGGTCATCTTGTTGCGATCAAGCATGATCTGAACGCCGACTTTCGCCGCAGCAATGAGCTTTTCTCTCTCAGACATTGTTAGACGTGGATCAGCAGCGGTTTACGGAAGAGGTGGGGTGGGGTATATATAGAGGACCCGGAACATTCCGAAATCGAGGGGCGGAAAAATGTGGCTCGAGCGACTGAGTGCGAGAATTGAAATGTCAGCAATTCTGATTGCTGCTGGCCGAAGAAGAAGCAGAGGTAGCTCATGTGAATGCATTGCGTGTGTAGCTCCCAGAATCAATTCCCGAAGCTACGAAATTTGCGGGGAAGCAAGCAAATAGCACGGGGAAAATCAGATGAACGTCACAGGTAGTATACGTTGAAAATCAGGCAACTTGATAATAAAATTATAAATATTTGAGTAGATGCAATTGACAATAACTGCAACCAGCGCATCGTACTCGAGCTGCCCGGCTTAGGGTTGTCTTTCTTAATGCTTGCGAGAGTGATCGCTCGACCGTTGTCAAACCCCGTGCTAAGCCTGCGTGCGTTCACAACTGCGCAGTTCCGGTTTCAAAAGAACTCAGGGGATCAGGAGGTCCCGCCGGCGGGAAAGCCGCGGAAACCTTTGAGCCGCGTCGCTATCGGCGGCCATTCGCCGCGCGTGCGCAAGGGCAATAACCAGATGCCCGTGCGGACAATTTGGGGCAGTTTGCTGGTGATGATCATTGGCGGCGGCGGCCTTGCCTACTTTTTCAACAAAGAGAAGAAGCGCCTCGAAATCCGGCGCCAGGAGCGCGAGCGCCAAGGCGTGGGCAAGCCGCTGGTTGGCGGGCCGTTCGAGCTCACAGATTTCAACGGCAACAAGTTCACGGATAAGGATCTGCTCGGGAAATTCTCGATCCTGTACTTCGGGTTCACTATGTGCCCCGATGTGTGTCCCGAAGAGCTTGAGGTGCTGGCACACGTTCTGCGCACAACAAACAAAGACGAGAAGAAGATCCAGCCTATTTTTGTCACTTGCGATCCAGCAAGAGACACTCCTGAGGTCCTCAAGGATTACTTGGCCGACTTCCACCCCGACATCATTGGTTTAACGGGCACCTACGACCAGGTCAAAAACATCTGCAAGCAGTACCGCGTCTACTTCAGCACGCCGCCGAACGTGAAGAAGGGCCAGTCGTATCTCGTGGATCACTCGATCTTCTTCTACATGATGGACCCCGAGGGCAAGTTCATCGATGTTCTCGGCAGAAACTATACGGGACCAGAGGCGCTTCAGAAGATCGAGGAGCATTTGGACGCATGGCGGCCGAGCAGCGAGGAGAACACGTCGTTATGGGCGAGCCTGTTCAAGTAGTGTACATAGTTTTAATTTTCTCTCAATTGGGTGACCGTGAATTTCATCTGATCTGATCTACTATGCTAGAGATAATCTATGCTAGAGTTGATCTAGAGTTGATCTATACTAGAGTCGATCTATACTAGAGTTAATCTATTCTAGAGTTGATCTATACTAGATCTATACTAGAGTTGATCTAGAGTTGATATATACTAGTTGAGGTAGGGTAGAAAAAAATAATTTAGATGCTGGCCCAAAGAACCCAGGCTGAAATATCACGCATGCCAGCCACAGTGCCAAAAGAAAAGCCGAATCTTGTTTCCGAGGACGGCATTTCGCAATGCTTCCGGTTTGTGAAAGTGCGCATGCACGTTTACCTTGCGCCGGCCTTCCAGGAGTCCCCTCTCAAGGGCCTCAAAAAACAGCATCTCGACCCGCTGCTTCTTAATTACAATGCTGAGGCGCGCGGCGTTGTTGTGTCATACTCGAATGTTCGGCTATTGAGAAGAAAAGGTACCTCCGAGAGTTTTGGAGAGATCATCAACGAATGTCCGTTCAGTTTCTACTGGATCACGACCGATCTACTAGTTTGGGAGCCGCAAAGAGAAGACGTTGTCGAAGGCTGGGTCAGCGTGCAGAGCCCCGGCCACATTGCATTGTTAATTAATGACACTTTTAATGCGTCGATCAAGCGGGCGGAGATCCCGGCGAGCTGGGAGTTCGTTCCGCAGGATGAGGACGAGGACGGCAAGAAATCCCTGGGGTACTGGAAGGACGCCGACGGCAACCGCGTCGACGGGAAACTGCAGTTCACGGTCAAACGATTCCTGCACGAGGGTCGCACGGTGCTCGTGTTGGGCAGCCTGCTCACGGCTGAGGACGTCGTTCCGCCCCAGCTCGAAGAGTCGCATAAGCATAAAAAGCACTACTCGGAGGAGGAGAAGAGCTCTCAGCCCGCCCCGAAAAAGATCAAGTTCGATAATTGATTCAAATACATAAATATATCAGCTACTGTTGTCGCTCAAAATGCGTAGCAAGTTGATGAAGAGGTTGATGATGTCCAAGTACAACTCGATGGTCGCCGGAATCTCGTCCTCCGGGTGCGCACGGTTCATGATCACTTGCGTGTCGACGAGAATGAAGCCGCTGAACAGCACGACTGCGATGTACGAGTAGATCAGCTCCAAGCCCGACGAATGCACAAACAGGCCGATGAACCCGAGACCAAGCAGCGCCGTGAGTATCATCACCAAGTACGGCATCCAGCTCGTGAGGTCGTACTTCGTCTGAACGGCGAACAGCGACAGAGCAACAAAAACAACCACCGTGATGAAGAACGCGTTCAGCACGATCCGCGTGTCCATCATTGCCGTTACTGTGCCGACGAGCCAGCTCTCTGCCGCCGTGAACAGCGCGAGAAACGCGAGATTCCACGGGTACTTGCGGCGCATGACCGTCGCGCCGATCATGAATCCAAACGAGCCAATGGCCGACAGGATCATCGCCCAGCTGTGCGTCAGCGCCCATTCCTCCCACACGGGGTGGGACATCAGGCCCCAGGAGAGCAGCACCGTCGCGCTGAGCTGCGCGGCGAGTAAAAGGTACACCCGCTGCATAAAGCGGTGGCGAATGTCAATGTCGCACTCGGCAATGATGTCGGAGTACTTGAAATCGTCGGGAATCTCGGGGGCGTCCGCAGGCGCGGCGTTCTCGCCGGGTGGGACGTACTGGGGAGGTGCTTGCTCAGTGCTCATGATAGGATGCGGACCCTAAGTTGCGCTACACTATAATATAAATTTGTGGCGTCCACAGTGTCTGTCTTGTGACGTGTTGAGGGAGGTCATAATTTTATCAATGGTTAGGAGGTGATTAAAAGAATTGAGAGATCTCGGATACGGCGAGATCCGAAGACTACAGGCTGCTAACCAGGTTCTGTGGTGCGACATATCGCTAACAGCCGGGTTCTGTCGTGAGACAGATCGCTGACAGCTAATTATAGCTCTCTGTGCTGATCTCAGGCCATTTCAAGACAACTACACTGGTTCAGCACACGATTTGCCATAATTAACCTAAGTAGATTCCAGATCTATACCCTATCAAGTAGCTCTCGATAGCTCAGTTGGTAGAGCGAAGGACTGTAATGGTTATTTGTCATCCTTAGGTCGTGTGTTCGAATCACACTCGGGAGATGTTTTTTGATCTTTTTGGCATCGGCCACGGCTATTTTTTTAACATAGCCTATCTTATCTAGTCTTCACAAGTCTTAAAACAGTTCACTAGGATACACTATGTAGTTTAAGCCTCGAAGTGCTTGAGGAGGGCCTGGCGGGCCTCCGAGTCGCTACCCCAGCTCTTCACGACGACGCAGGAGCAGCCGACGACCTTGCGGGCGTTGCCGTCACGGTCGATCTTGCCGAGACCGGCCCACTCGCCAAGAGCCTTGGCGTCCGAGACCTTGATCAACGGGATCGGGACCTCGGGGGCGGCGCAGAGCGACTCGATGAGCTTCAGGTAGGCAGCCTCGTCGACGCTCTCGACAAGGATGCAGAGCTGGGCCTCGTCGGCAGTGATGGCCTTGACGGCCTCACGGAGACCGCGGGCAAGGCCCTGGTGGACAAGCGAGTTGCGGAGCACGCCCTTGATGGCGTCCTCGATGGACATCTCGCCCGGCTGGCTCGTCTGGGCGGCGACCTCAACCTCGGTGTTGATCTGCTGTTCCTCAACGTCACTCATTTTATCAAATAGTTTGGAATTATTGGCTTCTTCGTCAGAGTAGTCTGCTCAGCTGGTAAAGGAAAATGAAAAATCGCTGCATCCGTATACCTGGCTGCAGACCGTATCGCGCGTCCTCTGAGCGCCCTAATTACCTAATCCACTCACGCCTTCGACAAATTTTCGCTGACTCAGAGCGCCCGTCCCCTGCACCCGCTCTTCCCTAGGCCTTGCAATTTTGATTTTTTTCAACCACACAAAACACAAATGGTAAGTTTTTAAGTCCGGGGGTGCCTCGGGCTGTACTAACGTAGAAGACTAACAAGGGCAGTAAATCGGCTTGTGTCTCGCACGATTTTATGAGACTTTAGAGTGTGAGGTTCTGCCTCTCTTCCACGGAGTATAGCTTGTGGTTGAGAATTTTCTCACCCCCCAAAAAAATATGATTTTGACATTATGAACAGTACTGACCACTCAATGACCAGGCCGCCCCTAGATCCAGCAAGACCCCCGCTCCCGCCCCCTTCTCTCAGAAGAAGTCCAAGGCTTCTGGCCCCTCGAACCCGCTGTTCGAGGCCCGCCCGAAGACTTTCGGCATTGGCCAGGCTCTGCGTGCGCCGACGAACCAGTCGCGTTACGTGAAGTGGCCCCACCAGGTCCGTCTCCAGCGCCAGCGCAAGGTTCTGAACCTGCGTTTGAAGGTGCCTCCGGCGATCTCGCAGTTCCGCACGGTCCTTGACAAGAACACCGCGTCCCTCGCGTTCAAGCTCTTGAACAAGTACCGCCCGGAGTCGGCTGCCGAGAAGAAGGAGCGTCTTCAGAAGGAGGCTGCTGCCATTGCCGAGGGCAAGAAGAAGGAGGACGTCAGCGAGAAGCCGTACGTTGTGAAGTACGGTCTCAACCACGTTACCTCGCTCATCGAGAACAAGAAGCCCAAGCTCGTGCTCATTGCCAACGACGTCGATCCGATCGAGCTCGTTGTCTTCTTGCCGGCGCTCTGCCGCAAGATGGGCGTGCCGTTCGCGATTGTGAAGGGCAAGAGCCGGCTCGGGACTTTGGTCCACAAGAAGCAGGCCGCTGTTGTTGCTCTGACTGAGGTCCGCAGCGAGGACGAGGCTACGCTTTCGAACCTTCTGTCCGCCGTCCAGGCTAGCTGGGCCCCGACTTACGAGGAGAACCGCCGTAAGTGGGGTGGTGGTATCATGGGCTACAAGTCCCAGCAGAAGGAGCGCAAGAAGCAGGAGGCTGCCGCCGCTGCTCTGCGTGTCTAAGTAGCTATTTAATGAAAATTTCCTTGTTTTATTGGATAGATTAGAGAATCGGACACCGCTGGTGGATCAAGGTGCAAAATAAATGCAGCCGATGGATTTAGCGGCAGTCAGCAGGATTCGACGCCTACATAGTTTCACACCTATCCTAACTGCCAACAACCGTAGTCCGTCCATTAGCACTTCGAGTATGCCGCCGCCCTGATACGGTGAGTGCGAGCCAATCGGAAAGGGTCCAAACGTGACCCTACTAACCACGGATCTAACCACCTAAATCTTGCATTTACTATGTCCGGCTTGACGTCCGTGTGGTCTGATTTGAAGGAGTCCCTTTTCCCTGCCGTCGCTTATGCCGACGAGGACGAGGGCGACGAGCCCGAAGCTGACGACTCTGAGAAGGAGGAAGGCGAGGATGGTGACGATGAGGCTGAGGATAAGGATGAGGATGGTGACGACGACGACGATGACGACGACGATGACGACGACGACGACGATGAGGACGAGCTCAAGGATCCGCTCGACGAGTACCGTGAGAAGTTCACAGAGACCGTGTGCCACAGCTTCAAGCACCACTTCGACGAGTGTGTGGAGCGCGTGACGAAGGCCCAGGAGGAGCCAGACTACGAGGACCAGGAGCACAAGGAGGACTGCGTCGAGGAGTTCTTCCATCTCCAGCACTGCCTCAACGAACACATCGCGCCCATTTTGTTCAACAAGCTGAAGTGAGCTCTCCCACAAAAAATGGTCCTGGCGACCTTGACAATCATAAAATGCAGTGAAATTGCTTTAATAGCAGGTTGCGCACAGATGTGGAGTCCTAGATATCGCAGAAGCTTTATAGATAACGAAATACGACTTGTACTTATGTCTCGATGGTGTCCGTGACGAGATCAGTAGACCGATAGTGGTAGAGCTCGAGCAGCGACGCGAGCAGCAGTTGCAGCACGAACTGCGCAAATTGCACGGAGCACTACGAACAGTATTACGAACAGTATTACGAACGGCAACACGGAAGAACGTTGGGGACAGGCGTGCTGCACTCGTCTAAACTAAAAGCAGTGACATTTAGCCTAATAAGATTATATGAGTTGAAATACACCATAGACGCTCAGGCAGAGGGCTTGGCCGCGCGGCGCTCGGCGTTAGCCTTCTCGGTGCCGAGGACAGCCCAGTGGTGGTTGCGGCGGAACTTAGCGTCGACGCCCTTCATCGACGGGAACCGGTGCGACTTCGGCTTCTTGATACCGTTTCTGTGGTTCTTGCGGTTGACGTGGTGCGAGGTATGGTTCTTCGATTTCGCCATTTTGTGTGCAAGTTGTCGAAAGTGACGATTCTTTGATCCTCTTTTCACAGTACAGTACGCGCCCTTGCCCTTGGGAGCTCAGGGACTGGGACTCATCGCGCACCATTTGTCGAAGACGCAAGGAGAAAGCCATCTAATGCCAGCATTTTGTTATACATACATAGCCGAAACCAAATTCATTTTGGTCTTTCCGGTAGTCGCAGTTCCCAGTAACAAAGACCTCTTCGCCCGCGCAGCTAGGGCTTCTTATATAATATCCCCGTGCCGCGTTCTTCCGATGACGCGGTGCTGACATGATTCTTTAGGGCGTGACTCAATATTGCGTAATATCGCGGTGGGTATTATTTTTCAGTAGGTTTTGCAATATCCTTCGCCAAATCGAGCTTCCCTCAGCTTTGTAAAATTTCGAAATATGGGAAGGGTCATCCGCGCTCAACGTAAGCACGCCGCGATCTTCCAGTCGCACACCCGTTTGAGAAAGGGTGCTGCTAAGCTGCGGACGCTCGACTTCGCCGAGCGCCGCGGCTACATCCGCGGTCTCGTGAAGGAGATCATCCACGACCCGGGCCGGGGCGCTCCCTTGGCTAAGGTCGTTTTCCGTGACCCTTACAAGTACAAGTACCACACCGAGACGTTCATCGCGAACGAGGGTCTCTACACCGGCCAGTACGTCTACGCCGGCAAGGGCGCCGCGCTCGCCGTTGGCAACATCCTGCCTCTCGGCGCTGTTCCGGAGGGTACCATCATGTCGAACGTTGAGGACAAGGTCGGCGACCGTGGTGCGCTTGCTCGCGCCTCGGGCAACTACGTCATCGTCATTGGCCACAACGCGGACGAGGGCAAGACCCGCGTCAAGCTCCCGTCTGGCGCGAAGAAGATCATCAAGAGCGATGCCCGTGGCGTCGTCGGTGTCGTCGCCGGCGGTGGCCGTATCGACAAGCCCTTGCTTAAGGCCGGCAACGCCTACCATAAGTACAAGGTCAAGCGCAACTCGTGGCCGCGCACTCGTGGTGTCGCCATGAACCCTGTTGATCACCCTCACGGTGGTGGTAACCACCAGCACATCGGTAAGGCCTCCACGATCTCGCGTGGTGCGGTGCCGGGTCAGAAGGTTGGTCTCATCGCTGCCCGCCGTACTGGTCTCCTCCGTGGCTCCCAGAAGATCCAGGAGTAAGTTTATATATCTTATTAATTTTATTAGGATGAAATGTCGATTTTTCTCACTTCTCTTAAAGGGCAGGTAGGGGGTTTGGTGGTTTTTGAAGGGCGCTAGATGGACTCGTCTCAGCTCCCCGAATTGATCGTTCGAAAACGGCAGAGAAATGCGGCGCTTGAGAATGAGCCTGTATGCGCGAGCATTGAGCACAATGTCTCCATGGCGCACGATGTCTCCATGGCGCACGATGTCTCCATGGCGCACGATGTCTCTATGGCGCAGGCAATTGTGCCTACGAAGCGCCGAGTGTCCGCGTACCTTCCCGAACCGAGGCTCTTTCAAATTGGCGAGTATGTGGTTGAATTGGGCCCGAAAATTGGGTGCGGCGGGTACAGTACAGTGTTCAGTGTTAAGGACCAGCACACTGGCCGCACCTACGCGCTGAAGATGGTCCGCTTTACTTCGGACGTCGAGGAGGATATTCGCGCTAACCTTCTGGACGAAGTCAAGACCTTGCAGAAGCTGAGGAACGTGACACACGTCATTCAGCTGCTCGCGAGCAATACAAGCAGCGACGAGCACATCGAGATGCTGATGGAGCTCGGACAGGGCGACCTCGACGAGATTCTGAAGAGCTTTGCCGCTGCGAAATCGCCCATCGGCTTCGACTTCATCCGGTACTGGGGCGGCCAAGTGTTACAGGCCGTCGCGCAGGTGCACGCGCACGACATTGTGCACGCCGATTTAAAGCCGGCGAATTTTGTCATCGTGAGTGGCTCGCTCAAGCTCATCGACTTCGGGATTGCGAACCCAGTGCCGAAGCATACTGTGAGCGTGCACCGCCAAACGGCTGTGGGCACGCCTATGTACATGGCGCCGGAAACGACTAAACTTATTGAGCGTGAGACGAGGATGCCTAGTGCAGCCGGCTCATACGACAAGTTTTCGTACCGCGTGACGAAGGCAAGCGATGTGTGGAGCTGCGGCATCATTCTTTATGAAATGGTGTACGAGAAGTACCCGTACGCCGACGCGCGCGAGTACGTCGAACTCGCGCAAACAGACGCACTCGAGCCCGTCGTGCACCCGACCCACACACACCACGGAATTGCCGTGCCTCTGGCTCTTCATGAAGTCATTCGGGACTGTCTTCAGCTCGACTCGGCGAAAAGGTGCACGGTCGACACGGCAGCGAGCAGCCTGTTCTTTTCGCCCGTGTCTGTCGACCTCGCCGCCGTTATGGACATCGCGTGGGCCGTGCGCTCGTACAGTCTAAAGACGCTCACCCGGAGTGCAATGGTGGCTGCCGCGAACAATGTCGCAAGGGACCCAACAAATTTGGAGTCTCTCGATAACTGCGAGCTGAAGCGCGACCGCCGACGGCGGCGCGAGTTCGAGAAAATGGTGGCCGGACTCTACGAGAAGCTGAAGCAAGTAAACACGGGTAACCGCTACACGGCCCCTAGATAATATTATAAGAAGTTTAATACCAGTCCACGTTCGATAGCACACACTTGCCCGTGCCTTCGGCAAGCTTACCGATCGTGAAAACGTCCTGCGTCTTGGCAAGGGCCTTGCGAACCTGCTCGGCCTCGCCGGGTTTCACAACCACGACCATACCAATGCCCATGTTGAGGGTCTTTGCGATGTCTGACTGCGGCACGTTTCCGGCCTCGCCGAGCCATTTGAAAATCGGCGGCACGGGCCAGGAGCTCGCGTCGATCTCGGCATCGAGCTCCTTCGGAAGCACGCGCGGCACGTTCTCAACGAGACCGCCCCCGGTGATATGGGCCAACCCGAGAACTGCTCCAGGAGCCTCCTTGAGCGCGTCCAAAATCGCCTTCACGTAGATCCGCGTCGGCGTCAGCAGACTTAGCCCGGCCGTCGTCGCGGCATCCCAGGGCGCCTTGTCCGTGAACGCAACATTCTTCGTTTCGAGGATCTTGCGCACGAGAGAGAACCCGTTCGAATGCACACCAGACGAGCCCAACCCAAGCAGAACGTCGCCGGCGCTCATGTCGGCCGTGCGCGGGAGCACGGCGTCACGCTCGACGGCGCCGACGCAGGTGCCATTGCAGTCGTAGTCGGTGCCCGAGTAGAGCCCGGGCATCTCTGCCGTCTCGCCGCCAACGAGCGCGCAGTTCGACTCGATGCAGCCATCAGCCACGCCGGAGACAAACGCCGCGGCCGTCGCCGGGACCAAGTGGCCGGACGCGAAGTAGTCGAGGAAAAATAGAGGCTCGGCGCCCTGGACAACCAGATCGTTCACGCTCATCGCCACCAAGTCGATGCCCACGGTGTCGTGTTTGTCGAGCTGCTGCGCGATCTTCAGCTTCGTGCCGACGCCGTCCGTCGCAGAAACAAGCAGCGGGTCTCTGAACCCGGCGGACTTCAGATCGAACACGCCGCCGAACCCGCCGATCGCCGCGTCGGCGCCGGGGCGCGCCGTCGAACGCACTTTCTGCTTGATCTGCTCGACGAACTGGTTGCCGGCGTCAACCGACACGCCCGCGCTCTCGTAGGTGATCGCGCTCTCGTGCGAGAACCGCTCGGCCGTGCGGAACGCGCGGTGCGCGATGTCGGTGCGGAAGTACGCGTCGGCGAACTGGACCTTCGCCACGCCGGCGTACGCCAAGTCAACCGCCTCCTTCAGTGTCGGCGCCCACGCCGTCACAGCCAACACGCGGCCGCCAGCAGTCACGATGACGTCCTCGTCGTTCTTCGCCGTGCCGGCATGGAACACCTCGACGCCGACCGGCAAATCGGTGTACGTGATCTCGTCGCCCTTTCCGTATTTCCCGGGGTACCCGCCGGCCGCCAAAACCACAGTCGCGCCAAATTTGTCCGCGATTTTCACCGGAACCGAGTCGAGCCGGTGCTCGGCAGTAGCGAGCATGATCTCGGCGAGATCCGACTCGAGCAGCCCGAGCACAGTCTGCGTCTCCGGGTCGCCGAAACGCACATTGTACTCCAGGACCTTTGGGCCCTCGGCCGTGAGCATGATGCCGACAAACAGAACGCCGCAGAATGGGATGGCGTCTTGCCGCATCCCGGCAATGGTCGGCTCGAGGATGGACTCGCGGATCTGCGCCACGACCGCCGGCGTCGCGATCGGCGCCGGCGCATACGCGCCCATTCCGCCCGTGTTCAGGCCCGTGTCGCCGTTGCCTGCGCGCTTGTGGTCCTGCGCGGGCGGCAGATCGACAATCGTGTACCCGTCACTGAGCGCAAGGATCGATAGCTCGTCGCCCTCGAGGCATTCCTCAATGACGACCTCGTCGCCCGCAGCACCAAAGGCGTGCTCCTGCATGACTTCGGCCAGCGCCTTGCGCGCCTCCTCTGGGGTCTCCGGCATGAGCACGCCCTTGCCAGCCGCGAGGCCCGAGGCCTTGATAACGACTTTCTTGTCGCCGAATGTGTCCAAGAACTTGAGCGCTGCGTCGAACTCCGTGAAGTTGCCGTACTTAGCCGTCGGGATGTTGTGCTTGTGCATGAAGTCCTTGCTGAACGCCTTGGATCCTTCCATTTTGGCGGCCTTTGCGCTCGGACCGAACACGGCAATGCCGACCTCCGTGAAGAAGGTGGTGATTCCCTCCACGAGCGGCTGCTCGGGGCCCGGGATCACGAGATTGACCTTGTGTTCCTTTGCGAACTGCGCGAGTTTGCCGAAATCCTGCTTGCTCGAGCTGATCGGGACATTCTTCGTGCGCGGGACAAGCTCGGTACCGCCGTTACCAGGAGCCACATAAATCTGTTCCACCTTGCTGCTTTGGCTCAATTTCCACGCGAGTGCGTGCTCGCGGCCGCCATTACCAACGATCAAAATGTTCATCTTGGATGCCCCAAGGGTATGAAAAAATTATTTTGTATCGCAGCGGTATATCTAACGTTATACGAAAGTCGTAATTTATATTCAAGGTAAACTCGTAAAAGACCGCATCGACCTCAGCACGCCTTGCTTTCGAAGGCGGTAGCTCGCGACAACGAGCAATGCAAATATGGTAAGCATGACAACGAACGGCGACCGCGACCACCGGTCAGCGAGCGGCCCCCCGAGCTGCGTGATCAGCAAGATCCCGAGGCTGCCCATGAGCGAGTACACGCCGGCAACGCTTCCTGGAGAAACTCGTCGCTTGTCTGTAGACATCGACATCGACGTGATCGTGCAGCCTATCTGCGCGACACCGAGCACGACAGAAGCGATGATCGCCCACGCGCTGAGCGGCGAGTCGATAGTCACGAACAAGAACATCGATGCGACGCCGAGCGCCGAGCTCGCTGCAAGCACCGTGACAGCGCCGAACCGGTCGCCAGCTATGCCGACAAAGGGCGCTGCGACGAGCATCGACGAGTTCGCCATGCCCGTGAGGATCGCGGCTCGGACAATCGCATTGTGGCAGCTATCTGACGTGCATCTATCGTCCTGCCGAAACCATTGGTTCACCCAGAGGGGGATGAACAGGCTAAGAAGCACGCCCGCGGCGCGCGCAATCATACTGCCTAAATAGGCCACCGTCAGCCGGCGGTCGTTTCGAGCGGCAAGGAACCCGTCCTTCAAAAGCTCGAGGTACGAAATCACCGACCCGCCGGCGTCGAGCGCAGCCTCGTCGAAAATCGACACGTTCTCGCTGCCCAAAAGGAACGACCGCACGCCGCGCGCCGGGTTCTGGTACATCGTACACAACAGCGCAATCGACACGCCGAGCCCACCAACAGCGACGATTTTAAACGCCTCTCTTAGCCCCTCGGCGCCACCGGAAAACCGCGTCGGCAGCGGCAAAAGCACGCCTACTGCAAACAGAGCACCAATGCCAGACGCGAACCCGACCATCCCGGAAAGCTTTCCGTTCGGCCGCTGTGTGCCGGCGACTGTGCTGAAAAGTTCATCCTCCGACCCGGAAGCTTCGAATAAAGGCACAGTCTCGTCACCTTCTGGCAGCGACTCGCCGCTGATCACACTCTCGAGCATCCGGTCCGCACTCGAGTCGGCAATGTTCGAGTCGTTGCCCACAGCCAAGTCCTCGTCCAGCACGAGCATGCTCAATTCGGCCAGCCCAGCCGTTATCATCGCGACGGCTCCAGAAGCGCCGAGCGCGAAAATGCCTCGCGTGACGAGTAGTCCCGGAACAAGCGTGCTCACACGCGGGTAGAAGTAGAGAGACAGGAGCATGATCCAGACACTGAGCGTCGCCACGTACCTCGTGCCGACTTTATCGCTGAGCGCGCCCCAGAACGGAGCGAGCACGAGCGACACGACTTCATCGACCAATGCAAGCATGCCGCTCGCCGCGCCGTTCTGCACAAGTCCGAGGATCTCTGAAAGCACAAACGGCTGTGCGGCATTCAGGAACACGAGAAGCGCGATGACGACGCCGCAGAACGAGAAGTACGGTAGCTTATGCCTCATGGCTCGATCCGACAACAGCGGTAAGGGGAGAAGTACTCGCTGGCAAAAGCGATGAGGATGTGCAAGAGGAATTCCGATAATTAGAGAATATTGCTAGATGGATTTCAGCTATGGACAAATTTATAGAGTCTGTACGAATCGGGAAGGTGCCCGTGGTAAGGGCGGAGTATCTTTGTCCTTCCTGGCCTCAGAAAACTGCACAGTAAGCACGATAAGAAGGTCTGGTGTGTATATGTCCAAATTCCTCTGTTCATAGCATAGTGAGCAGCGATCATCGATAAGATCAAAGGCGGCGCAATATTGATGACTGCATGGAGTCGTCTACCCTGTGAATGTAGGGTAACGCATGCCGGCTTTGAATTTTTGCTATCTATCAACGAGAAGGGCTTCTGTCTTCAAAAGTTCGCACTCGAACCCTGCCACTGCCTCCTTCATAGTCCCTTAGATCTGTTTAGAGATCGGTACTTCCTCAAACGGCGGGTTCTCCAGTATAGACGTATCAAGGAGCGAGTATTTGGAATACCCTTTTCAGGCATTCACTGCGAAATTTGATCTACACTTGATGTGGGAGCCTAGAACATGTCCTAGTCCCTTTTGGGATTACGACGACATGGACTTATGCCACCGCCAATTGTATTTCGAATACTATCTTATCGGCGCGAGTTTAGCGCTGGCCCTCGCATATACCGTCGGCTGTTTTCTGAGGGGTCATAAAAACACGCGGCGCGAATCCAGCGCGCCCAGCGGGCTTGTGTTCCATCCTCCCGACTCGAATGACCCGGCTGCGCTTATCAAGCTGCGGGTGCGCACTATCGGTGACAAGCTGCGTCTTGTGGCCGAGCTTGCTGTGAACGCCGTGATCCTTACTTTGTCGGTTGTGCTGGCGCTGTCGACGGAATATACTGAAAAGTACGTTAGCGCACCTCTCGTCCCGTACCTCGACGTGGCATTGTTCACCTATTTAACGGCATTGTCCGCATACCGCCTGAGGAAGGCGGAGCAGATCGCGCGTATCCAGGGCTCACCGTTCGTCCAGCTCGCGTGTCTCTACACGATCGTTGTTTGCGTCAGTTTGGTCAATTGGTACTCGCAAGTGATGCGCCCGACAAGCGGCTATCTCGCAGCGTGGGCCATCGCAATTCTGTCGCTCGTGAACTGGCTCATTCTGTTCTCGTCTCCCGTCGGCGACAAAGTCCCGCGGTTGTACATCACGCAGAGCGATACTCAGGGCAAATACGACGAGCCGTCTCCAGAGATCACGAGCTCATTGCTGCGGATAATGACGAGCAGCTGGTCGAGCGAGCAAATCCTGAAGGCGCGGCACAAGATTCTGAGATTCGACGATGTCATGGACCTCGAGGAAGACGACCATGCGTATCGCGTGCTTGAGAAATTCAACAAACTGCCCAAATCTTGGGGGTTTTTCACGGGGGCGACGTGGACGCTGCGCTACCATCTTGCGCGCAACATGACCTTCGGACTGCTGACTAGCTGCTTGAAACTGACGCCGACGATCTTCATTCAGAAGATTTTGGAGTACTTGGAGACGCGTAGCGTGCCGCCTAGTGTGGCCTGGCTCTATGTGTTCATGATGATGTTCTCCTACGTGCTGCAAACGGTGCTCATGAACTTGGCCTTTTACGAGGGCCGTAAAGTTAGTGTAGGCATCAAGGCGCTCGTAATCGCCTGTGTTTTCCGCAAATCCCTCTACATGGAGGCGTCAAAGAATACGGCGAGCCAGTCTGATGACAGCAGTGATGACGAGGATGAGGAAGTCGAGGAGGGCGGGGTCGGCACGATTCTGAATTTGATGAGCGTTGATCCGAAGAAAATCTCCGAGTTCTCGTCGTATACACACGACGTCCCCGGCACACCGCTGCTGCTGTTTCTATCGATCTTCTTTTTGTACAACGTGCTTGGGTGGTCGGCGTTTGTCGCTGTTTTCGTCATGCTGTTCAGCATTCCTTTCAATCTGCTCATGGGCGCGAAGATCGGCCGCGCGCAGGAGGATCTCATGGCCGTGTCCGACTCGAGAATCGAGAAAACCAACGAAATTTTGGACGCGATCCGCATTGTGAAGTGCTATGCCTGGGAGCGTCGTCTTGGGCAGCGTGTTTTCGACATCCGCGATGAGGAGCTGAGGAGGCTAGTCCTGAGGTTCACCTACTACCTCACTAATAACGTCATGTTGCTGATGATCCCGATCTTGGTCGTCATTAGCAGCTTCTGGTGCTTTGTGAGCATTCAGGGGGGTAATCTGACTACGTCGGTCGCGTTCACGGCGTTGGCCGTGTTCAGCATTCTGAGGATGCCGCTGATGGAAATTTCGGAGACGTTTTTGGACGGCAGCGCGGCTTACGTCTCAGCGAAACGAGTCAACAAGTTTTTGCAAGGCCCCGAAACCACGAAATACGAGACGCTCGAGTCTTCGTTTGAGGGCCGGCCCTATATCGGCTTCCGTAACGACGCGACGTTCTCGTGGTCCACTGCGGACTCGCAGGACGAGTCGTTCAAGTTGCGGGATCTGAACATCGAGTTCCCACTGTGCGAGCTTTCCGTGATTGCCGGCCCCACGGGGTCCGGCAAGACGTCGCTGTTAATGGCGCTGCTCGGTGAAATGCACCACGAGGCCGGTAATGTGTATCTCCCGAAGGATGACCGTCGGCTAGCGCCCATCAACCCGCTCACGAAGCTCACAGATACGGTCGCGTTTGTGCCGCAAGAAGCGTGGCTGCTGAACGACACGATCAAGCGCAACATCACGTTCGCGCACCATTTCGACAAGCAGCGATATGATGACGTGTTGGATGCCTGTCAGCTGCGCCGTGACTTGGACATCCTTGAAGAGGGCGACCAAACGTTGATCGGCGACAAGGGCATTGCGCTGAGCGGTGGCCAAAAGCAGCGTGTTTCGCTGGCCAGAGCCCTGTACTCGAACTCCCGGCACCTGATCCTCGACGATTGTTTGAGTGCCGTCGACGCGCACACGTCGGTTGCGCTCTACAACAACGCCCTCAATGGCCCGCTCGCCATGAACCGCACGATCATTCTCGTGTCGCACAATGTCGCGCTGTCCATCAGCAAGGCGTCCTACATCATTCTGATGGACAACGGCAAAGTCACTGCCCAGGGCTCCCCGGGCGCACTCGCCGTAGCTGGATCCTTCGGTAGCGACGATTTGATTGTTCGCAATGCACAGTCCGCCTACGAAAGCCGCGCGGCGAGCCGCATCGCGAGCGAGGCGGCGAGCCGCGTCATGAGTCGCGCGAACAGCATTGAGCCCGAATCGCCGTCGGCGAACTTAGCTGCGGCGGCCTACGCGGCTGCCGAGGACTTAAGCCTCCAGTCGGCAGTGAGGCCGAATCACATGCCGCATCCTGCTGGCGAGATGGTGTTTCCCGATATAGAAGGCGGGCTTGTACCGCGGCTGGAGCTGCCGATGCGTGCGGATGAAGAGGATTACCGGAGCGATGCTCCTGTTGACGCTCAAGTCGAAGACGAGGCAATGGTTGAAGGTGCCATTTCATTTTCCACGTACATTGCGATTCTGCGGCGGCTCGGCAGCCCGCTCGAGCTCATTGGAGCGATTTTGCCCGTGATTGCTGTGAGCTATTCGGACTTCTTCCTTTCTTGGTGGGTGCGAGCCTGGGCCGCGCACATGGGCTCTGACGAGACGGACGGAGTCATTGCTGGGCTCATGGTTTTCGCAAAACAGCACGTCGTCATCCCGTACGGTAACGAGAAGATCCCGCCCGAGCTGCTCGCGAACCTTACGTACTACTCCTTGGGCTATTTCGTCATCGGACTCGGTGTGGCCATGCTCGCGTTTTTGCGCGACTTCGTCATGATCTGGGGCACGATCCGCGCGTCGCGGAAGATTTTCCGCGAGCTTTTGTCCCGCGTCATGCACGCGCGGGCGCGGTTCTTTGATGTCACGCCCTCGGGCCGCATTGTGAACCGATTTTCGCAGGATATGATGATCCTTGACCAGGAGCTGGGCACCGAGCTGTCGTGGCTCGCGATTGCGACGGTCGATGCTCTGCGTGTTGCGATCGTTGTTAGTTGGGTCACGCCGATCCTCATCCCGCTAGCGTGCCTAGCGATTGTCACTTTCCTGTACATTGGCCAGGCCTACCTGTCGGCGGCGCGCGAGCTCAAGCGCATGGAGTCCGTCAACAACTCGCCGATCTTCCAGCAGTTCGCCGAGTGCGTCTCGGGAATGGTTGTAATCCGTGCCTACGGCGACGTTCAGCGGTTCATGGCCATCAACATGCAATCTGTCGATCGCGCTAATCGGCCTTATCTCTGGCTCTGGGTCGCTAACCGGTGGCTCGCCTTCTGGAGCTCTATTCTGTCCATCTGCATCTGCTTTTCCGCCGCCGCGTTCATTGTCCTGGGCGCAGACAAAATCGACGCGGGCAAGGCCGGCATTTCGCTGTCGCTGTCGACTTCGCTCGGTGAGGCTGTTCTTTGGACGGTGCGCATGTACGCGAGCATCGAAATCTCGATGAACTCGGTCGAGCGGATCTACGAGTACCTGGACGTCGAGCAAGAAGCGCCGAGCGTGATTCCCGACTCGCGGCCGCCCGTGGGTTGGCCCTCGAGGGGCGAGGTCGAGTTCAAAGACTTGAGCTTGCAGTACACTGAGGACCTTCCCATGGTGATCAAGAATGTATCGTTCCACGTCTTACCCGGGCAGAAGGTCGGGATTGTTGGCCGCACCGGAGCCGGGAAGTCGACGATCATCACGGCGATGTTCAGACTGCTCGAGCCGGCCACGGGCACGGTTCTGATTGATGGGCTGGACATCACGACCATTGGGCTTGAGGATCTGCGCAGCGGGCTCAGCATCATCCCGCAGGACCCGACTCTGTTCAAGGGCACTCTGCGCTCGAATCTCGACCTGTTTTCAGAGTACTCGGACTCGAAGATTTTCCGCGCACTGTCGTATGTGAATCTCGTGCCTCCCGGCACGACACCGGAGATTGCAGAGGCCGCTCTAGAGACGAGCAGCGACTCAGAAAACGTGAATCAGTTCTTCGATTTGGAGAGCCCCGTCAGCGAGGGGGGCCGGAACCTCAGCCAGGGCCAGCGCCAGCTCATCTGTCTTGCGCGCGCCATTCTGAAAACCCCGCGCATCCTGCTGCTCGACGAGGCCACGGCGTCAATCGACTATAACACGGACGCGATCATCCAAGAAACCATTCGGACCCAGTTCGACCAGACGACGATCTTGACGATTGCTCACCGGTTGCGCACGATCGTTGACTACGACAAGATTCTCGTGCTCGAGCACGGTCAAGTCGCCGAGTACGCACACCCGTACGATTTGCTGCAGAACACGTCTGGGCTGTTCTACTCGATGTGCGCAAAGAGCGGCGAACTCGAGGCGCTCATCGAAATCGCAAAGGAGGCTAAACAGTGTAATATTTAATTTTCTAATTTTGCTCGGTCTATGGCAATGTAGCCAGGCGTTATCTCGTACGTCGACCTCGGCGAGGTAATATTTAATTTTCTAATTTTGCTCGGTCTACGAGTATGGCAACATAGCCCGGCGTTATCTCGTACACGTCGACCTCGGCGAAGTAGATAAGAAGATAGCTGAGCGCTTTCTCGATGATAGACGGCTCCCTTACTTGAGCAGCAATAATCGCGTGCTCGCTTGCTTTACAGGCCTTCCACGTGCTGAAGATCGCGTCCACAAACGGCGCAATGAGATACTCATTGTATATGGTATCGCACGCGACTACTGTAACGGGCTCTTTAATCTGCTCCGGGAATTCATGGAGCTCCCAATCGAACTCGCGTACTATGATTTCGGATCCGCAGTTCTGCCGGAGCAGTTTCAGGAGTGGCCGCTGGTCCGTCGCGATGAATGCGTGTGTGAAGTCTTGTAGAAGCATAGCCAGTGCTCCAGAGCCCGATCCAAGCTCGACAATGGTTTGCGACTCTACAAGGCTCCTAAGCGGGCTAGTTGTGCGGATCCAGTGAGCGAATTTCGGCGTCGTGTTCCACACCATCGCGCCTGTCGAGTGCTGGGAGAGCAGGGACTTCGACTGCGCAATCGTGATACCTTCTAGCTCTAATAGTTCCTGTTCTCGGCATACCATCCCTAGTGTGTTATCAGACGACAAGCATGATAGCTCAAATATGTACTCAAATATATCATCCTCGGTGCAAATCCGCATAGAGGTAAGGGACGGCGCGACGAAAGTATACCTAGTAGTGAGTGGAGAAGGCTCAACAGATAGATCTGAACCATGAGCTTAACCTTGATGTTAAACTGATTTCAAGGAGAGTTTCGCGTCCTTGAATTTCGGGCTTCGACTCAGTATGCTCCTTGTAGTCTACGAAGTGGATGCGTTTCCTATATAACCACCATATAGACCGAATTTGTTTTTGCTTGCTAATTATGATAAACTGGCTAAGAAAGCATCGTAACAGTGTATTTCTTCAACGGTGGAACTCAGATTGAATTCTCGGCAGTCTCTTTGCCAATAGATGGTGGCATTACTAAATTCGGATGCAAATACTCTTCACATCACGTGATATAGCATCTAGACCTTTTCAATGTCTAATACTAATAACATCATGTACACGATGTTGAGAAAAGTGTCTATGAATAAATGACTTGGAAGGATCAGCATTCAAAGAAGCACTCATCAAGAGTTTAGGCCAATTTATTTGATGGCGCGTCTCAACAGAAAAAACGCAGCATATCACGGGACATTACACAATATACGTGCTAAAAGCAAAAAGCCGTAAAGAGATGTCTGGAAGAACTTATAAATTTATAGAATTAAGTATCTTGGTGTCAAGTGTTAAAGCTCCGAAAAGCAGTTGCTACAATGGTGGAAACGATACATTTTTCACTAATGCTGCATGCATGAAAACCTAACCATAAAGGCTAGGTGAAAAATTGATCGGACGTGAGAATTTCTATATATATGTCAAGCTAAGAACGCCAACGTACTCTCTGTCAAATTACGGGACACAATTAGCATTTCTTTTGGCCATTTATATGAGCGAGAAGAGAATCTGATTAGATGAGCTCGAAAGACAATTACTCGATTTCCTCGGGAACTGGCAAAAGCGTGACGGCTGGAGGAACAGATCACAAGAGAAATGTCGGTGTTGTAAGCGCTTTCGTTTTAATAAGTTCCCGCATGATCGGGACGGGGATTTTTAGCACTCCGGGCACGATTTTCACGAATTGCGGCAGTCCCGGACTCGCTCTGATCATTTGGGCTATTGGCACATTGATCAGTTTGGCCGGGCTCATGTGTTACCTTGAGTTTGGGTCGATGTGCCCTAGTAACGGCGGAGAAAGCGTGTATATCACCAAGGCGTATCCGCGGCCCAAGTTGTTCGCAGCTGCAACTTATTGCATCTATGTGTTCCTGCTTGGTTGGGCATCGTCCAATTCAGTGGCCTTTGGACAGTACATACTGGCGGCTGCTGGCTACTGGGACAGCGACAGGACGGCGTGGCAGGAGCAGTGGGTTCAGCCACTGATTGGCTTCGCTTGTTTGACTTTTGCATTCCTTATGCAGGCCTTCTTCCCGCGGCCTGCCCTGTATTTGTCGAACATTTTGGGGATCATCAAAGTAGTGATCATTGCGCTGATCATTGTGATCGGATGGGTCGCATTAGGCGGTGGCGGCGGGATTGCGCCGACGCACAACTTTCGGAGCTCGTTTGACAAGGGCACTGAAGCCACGAGTTACGGCGTGATCAATTCTCTGCTGAGTGTGATCTGGAGTTTTATCGGCTACTCGAATGCGAACTACGCGCTTGGAGAGGCGAGGAATCCTCACCGAGTTTTGAAGATCGCGGCGCCAGCGGCGTTCATCACCGTTAGCATCCTTTACATGCTCGCGAATGTGTCCTATCTAGGAGTCGTGCCGTGGCGAGCGACGGAGGGCTCACCGAGCATTACGACCTCGAGCAATATCTTGGCCGCCGATTTCTTCCAAATTGTTTGGCAAAATCAAGGACGCACGGCAATCTCAGTTTTTGTGGCTCTGAGCGCACTCGGAAATGTACTTGTTGTCATTTATGGCCAAGGCCGACTGATCCAGCAGCTTGCTAGAGAAGGCGTTATGCCATTTAGTCGCATTCTTGGCTCCAACAAGCCATTTGGAACGCCATTTGCGGCTTTATTTGAACACTACTGCCTAAGCTTAGTGATTCTTTTCGCACCGGCTGCCGCAGGGACTGCTGCGCGTTCTGACAGCTACAACTTTGTTTCAAATCTTATGACGTACCCGCTGAGTGTTGTGAATGGCTTTGTCGCCATTGGGATCATGTGGATAAACTACCGCAAGAAGGATCGCGTCCTTAAATTCGGGCAGTACCGCAAAGAGCTCCCCGCGTTGTACCCGGACTGGAAACCCGAGATCAAGGCCACTTGGCCCGTTGCTCTGTTCTTCCTTTTGGGGAATCTGTATTTAATCGTTGTGCCCTTCATTCCGCCGAAGAAAGGCGAGTCCGGCCAGTATGCCACTATGCCGTATTGGATCCACGCCTGTGTTGGGCTGTGTCTGTACGGTGCTGGGATCATCTACTGGCTTGTAGTGTTCCAAATCTGGCCCTGGATCCGGCAGTACCGAGTGGAGACGCGAACATACATCGACGATGATGGGTGGGAACGCACGGAAGTTGTGCACCGCAAAGCCTCCGGCGAGATTGTGGATGAAACTAATAAATTGTACGAATGGTTTGAGCCTATAATCAAGCCGCTAAATCGGGCGCAGAAGTGGGTCGGATGGATTGACGAGAAGACACGGATTCCCGAGTTCAAAGTGCGCAACAAGCGGCTCACTTTGGAAATGACGAAGGACGTGAAGGTAGTTTAGACTATGTATTTAGAGTTCACATGTGCACCTCTCGAGCCACGCACGTTCATAGTCTTCAGTCAAGTACGGCATCAAATACTCGCGGCATTTCGCGTGGTATGCGTTAACAGACCCGAGCTCTTTCGGCGTGAGCCGGCCCACATCGATCAATTTCGGTTCAAAAGGCACCAGCGTCATAACCTCAAACCCGTAATACTCGCGGCCGCGGCTGCTCAATTTCGGCACCACGAGAATGTCGCTTTCCAAGCGTACGCCGAACTTCCCGTCTTCATAATACCCGGGTTCGTCCGACACAAAATGCCCCGGCACCAGAACCGATTCCGGTCCGGCAGACATGCCAATGCCGAGGGGCAGTTCGTGGATGTTCAGGTACGACCCAATACCGTGGCCCGTGCCGTGGCCATAATCGAGCCCTTCCTCCCACAAAAACTGGCGCGCGAGAATGTCCAATTTGAACCCGCTCGTTCCCTGCGGGAAGACACTTGAAGCAACGGCAAGCTGGCCCTTCAGGACCAATGTGTAGGCCCTGATTTCATCGTACGTCGGCTCGCCATAATGCGTCGTGCGTGTGATATCCGTCGACCCTTGCAGAAACTGGCTGCCGCTGTCCAGCAAGTAGACGGCGTCGCGCGTGATCGGCGCCGACTGCTCGCGCGTAGGCGCATAATGAGGCATCGACGCATTCCCGCCGGCGGCAGAGATGGTTTCGAAAGAGTTACCCATGAAATCGGGGAAAGTCTCCCGGATTTCCAAGAGCTTTAAACCGCCACTGTACTCGTCAACATGTTCGTCAATATGCTCGCCCAACCAAGCGAGGTACTTCACAATCGACAGGCTGCACTTCAGCTGCGCCTCGCGCAGGCCGGCGATCTCCGCGCAATTCTTAATCGCCTTGCGCAGGTTGATCGGCGACATGTCCGGGATCAGGTCGCGGAACTGCCGCGAGAGCGCCCAGGACCCGACGCCAGGCACCCACACGGGCCCGCGCACCTTGATTGTGAAAAATGAATTGTAGTCCAGCACGTGCAGACGCACGCCCTCGCGGTCACGAAAATTAAACTTCGTCGTGTCGACGTACACCTCGACCCTGTCGACGGTAACAACGATAAACGACTTGAACACCGGAACGTAGGGCACATCGCCGCCACGCAAATTGAGGAGCCACGCAGTATCCTCGAGCGAGTACGATACGTATGTTTGCGCTCCACGACGCTTCATGTCATTGCGCAGGTCCTGCAGTTTTTCGGCTGCCGTTTTGCCCGTGTGATCAAGGCCGAGCGCGAAGACCTCGGTACGCGGCAGATTGGGTTTAGGGTTGCGCACATCAGCGGACCAGAGCACGTCGACGAGGTTCTCGCTAATCGCTACGAGGCGAAGGCCGTGTTGCACCAGCGCGTCGTTGATTTTGCCGGCCACTTTCGCATCAATGAACCTCGGATCGACGCCGACGTTCACGCGCGCCGCAATTGCTCGCGAAACGAGCGCGTCGTCCCAGGGTGCGACGCCAGCGCGCCCGAGTCTGCGCAGACTGAACCCGCGCGCAAGCTCGCGCTCCGCAATCAGATGGTAGCGCGAGTCCGTCGCGAGCTCGGCCCAGTCCGCGCCTATCGCCACGAACCCGGCCGAGCCCGTGAAGCCCGAAATATACCGCACGCGCCGGTCCGCGTCGGCGACGTACTCGCTCAGGTGCTCGTCCTGCATCAGGACAATGTACACGCCCACCTTGTGACGCCGCATGAGCCGGCGCATCGCCACGAGCTTCTCGTTGCTTTTCTCATCGCACAGCTGCTCACAAGGCGGCGCGGCAAACCACCTCCAGAGCCAGCGCAGCATTGAGCGAATCAGGGCGAGGGCTCGTGCATGCACTGACCCAGAATTCAAGGCCTAGCGACTCGCTCCGGTGTGCACCTTATTCATCCATACCCTAAGTCAACAAATACCCTACTCACACCCGTACCCATATGCAGTCCTTACTGGCGCTGCATGAAACATCAAGCCAAATCCTGTCGCTCCTTCACACGCCCGCCAGCCAAATTTGTTCAACCGGATTAGATGCCCCACAACTCCTCACTGCGTCTCCCATCCTGCGTATTTCGCCATAAACGTCTCGGGCCGGTGCCGATCACATGATGCATATCGGAGGCAAGCACCGATATCGTTTAGTCATCAGAGTATTTATTGAATCAACAACGAACTTTTTTTCCAACAATGGGAATTTTCGGAAAAACCAAGGACGAAGAGCAGTCCTCTAATGAAGACAAAGAAGAGACCAGACCGCTTAATGAGTACGTCGTAGTGCCCGGTGAGCCGTTTCCGCCAACACCAGGACCACAAGAACGCTACACCGTCACATTTTCCGAAGACGACCCCGAACGCCCGATTAATCGCTCAATGACTCGGCGTGTAATTGCAAAGGTCATCGCCTCCGTCTGCATCACCTTCGTCGTGTGGGGATCGTCCGCGATCTCGCCCGCGGCCCCGACGCTCGAAAAGGTCTTCCATGTCGGCCAGGTCGTGTCGACCCTCCCCGTGTGCGTCTACGTGTTCGGATTTGCCGCGGGACCCGTCATCTGGGGCCCGGCTTCCGAGCTCTACGGCCGCCGTCTCCCGTTAATCATCGGCATGTTCGGGTTCATGCTGTTCGGCTTCGCCTGCGCCACTGCAAAGGACTACCAAACGCTCGTCATCTGCCGCTTCTTCATGGGATCGTTCGGGTGTACGACGCTGGTCGTCGGGCCGGCTCTGTCCGCCGATATGTTCACGGTCACGCAGCGCGGTAAGGCCGTTTCCGGTGTCATCTTCTGCCTCGTTGCAGGGCCCATGCTCGCGCCCGTCGTCTCCTCATTCATCGTCAACTCCTTCCTCGGATGGCGCTGGACCATGTACATCACGGGCATCATGGGCGCCCTCGGAACTATCTTGCTCACCTTCGGCCTCGAGGAGACATACCCGCAGCTCGTGCTCCGCACGCGCGCCCAGACTATCCGCAAGGAGACGGGCAACTGGGCAGTCTCCGCACCCATCGAGAGCATGGAGCTTGACACAAAGGAGATCCTCGACCGCACAATCATCAAGCCCTTCTACCTTCTCGCCGTCGAGCCCATGCTCCTTCTTCTCAGTATTTACATGGGCTTCATCTACGGGATCCTCTATCTCTGCCTCTCGGCAGTGCCCTTCATCTTTGAAACGTACTACCACTGGACAGGAAGCGTGCCGTACCTCCCGTACCTGGGCATGCTCTCGGGAGCCATCATCGTCGTCCTCGTCAACCTCGTCTTCTTCGACCCAATGACAGCGTCTCTTATCGCAAAATCGGGTCAAAAGGAGTACCCAGAATCCCGCCTGCCGCTCATGATGATGTGCGGCATCGTCTTCCCCATCGGCATCTTCATGATGTGCTGGACGGGACGATACCACGTCCACTGGATGTGCCCGACCGTCGGCGCGGGCCTCCTCGGCTTCGGGCTCATCGGGATCTTCCAATCTGGCCTCGTATACATCATCGACAGCTACCTCCCGGTCGCCGCATCCGCTATCGCCGCAAATACCTTCGTCAGATCGGCCATGGCAGGAGCTTTTCCAACCTTCAGCCTGATTTTATTTCGTAACGAGGGAGCACAGTGGGCAGGAACGATTCTAGGATGCTTAGCGGCTCTCGCAGTGCCTGCCCCGTTCGTATTTTTTGTATGGGGTCCACAAATAAGGGCTAGGAGTAGGTTTGCGGCAGGGGGAGCTGCCGAGGAGGAGGAGGGCGACTCCGAGTCTGCGGTCCTCCACCGCGATTTGGAGCGGCAGCTCACTGCCGACCCCGGTATGGGTGACGCGGCCTTATACCATCTTCGCGAGACCGAAGGAATGCGCGGCATTACCCGTACGTCGACCTATACGGGCGCTGTGCGCGTGCCCACGCACCCTGGCCCTAGCACTGCCTAGAATTCCGTTTTGACTAATAGCGAGCGCAGCGAGCCCATTTTTAGCGAGCGCAGCGAGCTCCATCTTTAGTGAGCGAAGCGAGCTCTATATAGACTATACCTTTTAAGTGAGTAGCGCGCCGGTATCCTTAGCGAGCTACATCATGCCTAGATAAGGTCTAGGTTAGAGGCAGTGATACTGATAAGGGCCAGGATCCGCGATATTTTACCGATATGCAGCGCCAGCTTACTGTCGATGCGAGCGCAGCGAGCTCCAGATAGCCCTATAACTATTTCCAATTGAGCAGCGTACCGACAAACCAGTGCCGATAGCGAGCGAAGCGAGCCCATTCTTAGTGAGCGCAGCAAATTCTTTTCTAGTACTGCTATTTTGTTCCCTGGTACTTTCAACGTGCATCGACGAGAAAACAAGCATCGATAAGCTTCGCAATCGTACCAAAGAGAAAGTTCTTCGAACATCCGATTGAGCTAGCGAATAAGCTACGATACGCAACATAAGCGTACCGATACGCCAAATATCTTGAGCATGCCTAGTCGAGAAAGAGAATGAGCCACTGACGCGCTAGCGAATAAGAAGCTACGATACACAACATAAACGTACCGATGCGCGGAATACGTTCAAATTATCAGATTGAGGTTGAGATAAGCTACCGATGCGTTAGCGAATAAGCCTCCAATACGCAACATAAGCGTACCAATACGCAAAATATTTTGCGTATTGGTACGCTTATGTTG
>JAJMCC010000071.1:0-35400 GCA_030584945.1 Starmerella roubikii | reverse complement strand
TTAATTGTTCCATTATCATCGTTTTATTTTATTGCAAATTGGTTTATCGGGCTGTGTTTGCCGTCGCGCACATCGCTGGATGGATTCTTCGCCTGTAGATCTAAGTGAGCCTCTATGGCTAGCGTACCACGCACCAACTAGCCGAAACCGTGCGCTTACCTTCTATATAGATCAGATCCCATGAAGATCACCTTCCATAAGGAGCAGCTTCTATATGAGCAGCTTCCATATGAGCAGCTTTCATATGGTCACCACCCATAGATCACCTTCGATAGATCACCTTCCATAGTTCACCTTCCATGGATCACCTTCTATAGATCACCTCCTCTATCACCTCCTTTATCACCTCCTATATCACCTCCTTTATCACCTCCTACATCACCTCCTACATCACCTCCCACAGATCACCTTCCATATAGATCACATCGATAACTTAAAACTACCTATAGCAGCGCGCACCGCGACTGCTGTATTAATTTAACTTAAAGCACCACAGCATCGTACTTCTGCTTGAACCAGTCAATGGTCTCCTCCTTCGTGAGGCGGTGGTTCTTGCCGACGGGCGCGTTCGCGCGCTTCCGGCGCGAGACGCGGTACCCGGCGCGGCCGCACACAACGTAGAAGTCCATACCGTAGATGCCAATATTCGGGTCGTACTTGATGCCCATGTCGATGTGCTCCTGGATGCCGAAACCGAAGTTGCCCGTGTCGCTGAAGTTCGCCTCAAGCAGCTCATACTCCTTGACCTTCAGCCCGCGCTCGAGAATCTCCTCGGCCTTCGGGCCGCGAATCGTCACATGGCACGCAATCTTCTCGTTGCGGCGGATGCTGAACGTGCGCACCGTGTAGCGCGCCTTCGAGTAGACGGGCGTCTGGCCGCTCAGCTGCTCAAGCACCTTCGCGGCACGCGTCAGGCGGTCACCGCTCTCTCCGGCTGAAATATTCAAGACCAGCTTCTCAATCTTAAGCTCTCTGAAGGGATTCTGGCTCTTGACGTCACTCATAGTGTAGCTGTAGCTGGTTGAGATGGAGCTTCTTCAGTGAAAAATATAGCTTTGTCAGTATGACGGGTGTGACGGGTGTGAGTCTCTCAGTCTAACATGTGACCTTACTAAAAGCCCTATTATTATAAATATAGTCATAAAATTGCGTGGGTATGTAGACCATATTTATAATAATAGGGCTTCTAGGAAGGTCACATGTTAGACTGAGAGACTCACACCCGCATACTGACAAAGCTATATTTTCACTGGAAAAGCTCCATCTCAACCTTCATAAATGGCTGCCAGCAAGAACGCTTTCAACGAGGCCGTTGTCCGGGAATATACGATCCATTTGAGCCGCCGCGTGCACGGTGTGCAGTTCAAGCGCCGTGCGCCGAAGGCCGTCAAGGTCATCCGCGAGTTCGCGCACAAGGAGATGGGCACGTCGGACGTCCGCCTCGATCCGTACCTGAACAAGAGCCTCTGGGCCCGCGGTGTGGAGGGCATCCCGAAGCGCATCCGCGTCAGAATCAGCCGCAAGCGCAACGATGAGGAGGGCGCCAAGGAGAAGCTCTTCAGCTACGTGCAGGCCGTGAACGTGGACTCCTTCAAGGGCCTCAACACGGAGGTCATCACCGAGTAAATTAATTAAGTTATTAGCACAATGCACGCACGGGCCGCTAGGCCGGTTGTAAGTAGTTATAACCATGAGACGCACAAAGGTTGGCTAGTGAAATGTAATGAAGTAAGCGGACTGCCTGTGATGACGGCGATGATACATTGGCTTGCTGCTGACTAGGAGCTCTGCTGATCTGGCCAGCGCTGTACACACGTGTATGCTATTCGTTTACTTATGAGCTACTACTTCTGATTCGCAATGTCGCTGCTTCGTCTGTTACGCAGGCATTCAAAATCGATTATATAGACCTACCTACGCAACCTGCTCGCTCCGTTCACAGTCCGCAGTTTGCATAAGCAGCAAAAAATTGGAATTCGTGGTGACAAAAACACCTTAAGCAGTGGCGGCGCTCTTCGAGGACTTGGCGACGCCAGTGCGGAAGCCGTTCTTGAAAGCACGCTGCACCTTCCTCAAGTGCTGCATGCGACCAGTACCAGTGGTGCGTCTGCGCGAGGCCTTGAGGGCCCAGTTGTACGACCGGATCTTCGCAGACGGGTAGCCGCAGCTCGCGCAGCGCTGCTTCTGGTAATGCCAGGCGTGGCTGTTGCAACGGCGGCACGCAGAGCCGTGGCTCTTAGTGTGCGCCTTCTTGCCCATACTCGGTGTTCCCTTCGACATATTTCAAATGAAAATCGATAAGTGAAAATTCTGGTTTGGGTTTGAAAAGGAGCTTTCACAGCGGCTGTCACGTGTTACATCATGGGGCCGCGTGTGCCGGCGACGAAGCTCTGGATGCCGACGAATTGAGAAGGTAAAGAGTATTAATTGAGAAGCGGGGAAAACTGTAATGGTAATGCACTTGATGAGACTGCTCTATTAGCAATAATACATACGTTTCGGCACCTTTGAAGGGTTCGGGAATTGAAAACAGGCTTAAACTGGCCGAAACTGGAGTAATCTATTGAAGCGGTAGGCAATTCCACTTTCTTTATTATAGAAGTATATCAATACGGCAAACTACGATGGCTACCTGGTGAAACGGTTGGATACAGGTGCTAAGAAGATGATTACATAAGTGGCCCTATACCCAAAGCCCGTTCAACCGTCGGGTCGGCCTGTGTGCACCGCCTTGTGTGCACCGCTACATGGCGCTTGGTAAACATGTTTTCAAATTCTGATCGAAACAGATGTGCTGATCACGATCACCGACCTGGCATTTCGCCAGCTCTATCGGCAAAAAGTGATCTCAACATTGTCTGGTGCGACTAAATGACACGGTAGTGAGCACGATATCGATGTACCGTTCAACGCGCCATTTTTCTGCAACCCTATGTATCCTATTTACTTCTCGGAGGTCCTGTCGATCGATCGCCTTTAGCCCTGGATTTATCCACCAGCATATGCGTCAACTATATTGATTATAGTCAGGGTCAGGTTGCGAGTGGAGGTGCATGACGCAGCGCATCAATCTCATAAAGACAATCTGATGTATGAGCTGGATACGAGCATTGTTCTCATGGTCTGTTTCGTAGCCACTGAGATTCAAACGCGTATGAAAGCGGTCAACGAAGTCTTGTCTAGTATGTCATCAATTGCGTTATTTTGAACAAAATCTGATCAAGATTGGCGCAAGATAGGCTTGTGGCCCTAACTACGTGATTGACCAGATCGGTTTATACTTTCGTGTATATTTTGGCCATGCGTGCCAAGGATTAGTTTTGACGCGTTGCCTTGCGGCTTTGGTTTGTCGTTAAATACGATCCGCTGACATACCGTAAACACGCGAAAACCATAGGCAAAATAATTCGAAAAAAAGCTGCATAGCGAACCGAGGCATTATTCTATTATCTGTCACTTCAAAACTAGTTTTGCCGGCCGCGAACTATAGCAATACTGATCACGATACATCACAGCATGATTCCGCCTTTCCTAAGGCCATACTCCGTTATTGGAACCTAGCGTAATTGGACGCAGCGCGACCATTCCGACCCCTGAGAATCGGCAAACAACTCTGCCGCCTTCCAAAAAAGGAGCTCAGACATTCACGTGCTCACGGGCGCCCTGCAAATAATTTACGATCCACATGATCCAATGAGAGTAATCTAGCGTGCAGAAGTCGCGTTTCGAGATTCACTTGGCCAGATATTTATACTGCGCTCTATGTTTATTAATCGACACATAGAGATCGACCTGCTGATGCGATCTGGAAAAGGGTGAAGACGTCGTTTCGTGATCGCTGCTGCATAGATAAGCTGCAGCTTAGGGGACCGGCATGCCTCGCACAGGGCGGCCTGAGTCTAGGGTCAAGTGAGGGTGTGCAAATCCGTGCGACCCAGAACCATAAGTGCGAGCATTGCCCGATGCCAAAACGTGTATCTAACAAGAAACTATGAATTTCCGTACAAGTCTCAACTTCTTCGCGTGCGCTCGGCCTTTTTTTCCCCGCATAGCAAATTAAGCTTTCCGATCTGAGACAGCGGGTCCCCGCCCCACCCCTAACCGTATGCAATCTTCCGTGATGTTTCGGATTTTGGAAGTCCGTATATGTACAAAGGAAGTTACCATCTACATTCAGCGAGTAAAAAAATATTCTGCTGCAATTTTTAGGTTATTCAGATGGCAGAGAAATCGAATACCGAGAATCCGGCCAAGGCTCTGCGTAAAAAGCAGAGCATGGCAGACTTTCTGACGCGACTGCGGACACCAACTCAGGCTTCGCGCAACCGTATGCTGGCAACCAACCCGTCATCTCCCGTGCAGCAAGAAAAACTGCGGAGTATCTCTGCTCCCTTTGTATCTACAAGCTCCAACTATCCGGACTTCTTGAACAAGACGCCCGATCCGCAAGCAAAAACTATCGGAAACCCGTCGGCGCTGCGGTCTGCCGATTCCTTACGCTCACTACTCCAGAACCCGAGAAAGTCGCCGAAACGTGTCTCATCGAAGTCGTTTCCGCCAGACATCCAGATCTCGAAGCCAATCGCACTGGATGTGCGTTCGAACCAAAGCTTGACCTCGCAGGGGTTCTTGCCCGTGACGCCCGTTCGGTCGCAACTCTCGCCGCGCCTTACGAAACACTTACCACCAGGATCGCCTTCGGCCTCCGCAGCAGCCACGACTTCGAATACCCCGAGCCATTTGAAGCACATGCGCAGACAATCGGCGCCGGCGCCGAACGTCAACGTTTGCCCGCGGCGAATGGCTAAAGAGATTCAAAGCCGCGGTTCGTCAGTCAAGGAGAAGGGCTCTCCTACGGCAAGCACACCGCCTGCGAGGTTGCGGGCTCGCACTAACAGCAAAGATTCGCTCAATAGCTTTGCTGGGGACAGTTCTGATAGCGGGAGTGTGAGGCCTTCCACGAAAGAACTCAAAGACTATAACGAGAGCCTGAAGATTCGGAATATGCAGCTGAGAGCGCGACTTAGTGAGGCATTCACAGAGATCGACCAAACAACCGTCGACCTCGCCGTGGCAAAGGCCTCGCGCGATACGCTACAGCAGCAGGTAAACGGCTACCAGGTGTTCATCGAAGGTATGAACAGAAAGGTTGATACCTCTGAGAAGGAACTGAAGAAAGCGCATAAACTCATCAAATTGCTGGCAGCTAATGTCCAGGAGCTGAAGACGTCTTTAGAGGAAAAACAGCTCGAGAACTACAGCCAGAGACGTGAGAAAAATAGCCAAATCAAGCCGCTGCGCCTCAAATTGTCGAGTGTGTCGAGCTTCGACTTGCCAGAAACTCCTCTGCATACAGCCCACCAGCCAGGTGAGATTCACGCCTAGTCTGTCCAGTCCGGTCAATCCCAAACCATTAATCCCAAACCGGTTATTCCAGATAGTCTCCGTCTGATCTTTATAATGATTCCCTTAAAAGTCCACATCCTTGAGGCCAGGCGGCCCAATGAGCGTGACACAAGAAGAAATACACTAGATTATTTAAAAAAATCTACATCTGTATGTTCTGAATGTTGCCATTCGAGTTGTGCACGGTCGAGACAGTGCCGCGCATTCTATGGAAACTCGTTTCGACGGCCCATTCGTACCAGCAACGTCGCCCGTCATTTTCACGCCAGATATTGATATCGACTTGGCTGTCTGGGAACACTTCGAGGGGCTCGCGGATAGGAAAGAATAGCGGGAACCATGAGGTGAGCTCGTGCGTTCGCGATGCGGGGAGCGTGCTCAGCGTGATTTCGCCGTAAAGGCTCGCTTCGAAATAGCCTGCAAACCCGTACACGGTCGCGCGCGTCGACATGCGGAAGCTCAGCTTTGCAGCGCGCTGCCAAGGATCGGCCGGAATGCGCCGAGTATGCTCGAATGTCCAGCACGGCTGGGCCGCGGCGAGACACTGGCCCTGACGCAGATAAACGACGTAGGCCTGCTCGAGACCGGGCGACTTCGCAGACGCGCCGCGCGCCTTCGACCAGAGAACGGGGCTGTAGACTGGTGCGACGTACGACGTGTACGAGCTCGGGATCATAATCCCGGCTTGCTGATCAAGCACAGCCGGATCGGTGGCCAGCGCGCCGACACACTCCGGACTGAGTTCGTTGTCGCCGAACGAGCCTAGCAGCTCCGAAACCACGAGCTGGCAGGGGCCCTCGCTCGGTTTCCAAGAGCGCATGTCGGCATGCACGATTTCGACACACTCCCAAGCCGGCTCCTGGCTGCGGCGCGCGTGGAGAAGCGCCGTTGGCCCGGCGTGCTTCTCAACGGCATACACGATAACGCTGTTTTCGAGCCGGCACGCAACAATGGCGTCGAGCACGCGGTCAACGAGCGCGCCGCGGCCGGCGCCGAGAACGGCAACGCTTCTTACGGGAGTGCTGATCTCGGAAAGCGCGCTGAGCACGGCCAAGTAGTACTGGTGGTACTTCGTCTCGTCGCTTTCAAAAACTTCATAAACACTGCTTTCGAGGGGCACCGCCAGCGGTTGAAGAGGCTCCTCGAGCACGTCAACGTATGACTCGTAAGCGCCGTTCTCGTCGGCCTCAGTTTCGGAGGCCGTGCTCGGATTCGACCCGATGCTCGAGGCAAGCGAGTGTCGCCTCGAGAGCAGGTTGCGCAGATAGATTTGCGCGGCACCAGCGCCGCCGTTGAAGCCGCTCGGCTGCATGGTGCTTTCCTTGATGAGCAAGAACGGTTCCAAAGCGGCAAACCGTCTAACAAGCTGCTGCGTGTGTTTAGCAAGGACGGGGTAGTTCTTCGGGTTCGAGACAAAGGCCGTTTGCTCGCCAAGGATGAGCATCTTCACGGGCTCGCAAAGCCACCGTGACACAAGGAATTCGGGCAGGCGCTGGTTCTGGACTTCGAGCGTGACGCTGAGGTTCGGTGCATAGTCGCACATCTTGCGCACGCCGTCGAAGACGTCCCACGTCGACAGCAGATCCGGCGGCAGCTCGCCGTCGCGGAAGTCCTCGCAGAACGTGGTATGCAGCAAAATTTTGATTTCCGGGAACTTGCGGAGCAGCTTTGTTAGCGAGTGCGCGTAGCGCGCCAGATGCGTGCGCCGCCGCGGGCCCTCTATGACGACGTACGGCAGGCCGCAAAAATGCGCGTACGCGAGCTCGTGGACCAGCACTTTGTAGCTCAGGTTTGCGATTTTCGCGTCCTTCGAGTCGAGCTCCGCCCAGGGGGCGCAGATCGCGATTGTGTTCAAAACGTGCGGCCCCGGCAACACAACAAGGTCATCCTTCATCGGGGCCGGTACTTCTGGATCGATTTCTGCTGAAACGTAGAGCGCCTGGACACGTTTGCGGTAGGCGGCCGACGTGATGCGCGCGGTTATGAGGTCATAACCGGACGCGAGCGCTGCGTCAACAACGCGCTGGTTAGAGATACCCTGTTTTGCCGGCAGGTTGACGCCGACGTAGATCATCGTCGGTTCTTCGAACCACAGAGGGTCAAAAGTTTTCAAAACCGCCGATAAGATCAGGGCTGAGTGATCCCTTCGCAGAGTTCCCAGGGGGGGGGGGGGCTTCTTGCTAGGCCGCGCTTGCTCCTGCATTTTAAACGCAGAGGAGGATCGAGCATTCAGGCGATCAGCAGGGGTGTGAGGAAATTATGCAGAGACCTGCCATCGGTGCGCGTCGTGTCTCAGAAAATCCGCTCTGCAGATCACGCGAGGCATAGACTTAATTGCTCAACACGTGAGCTGTTAGCAACCGTAGTTAGATTTTAAGTGCGGAGATACTCGATTATTATCGTGGGCCATTCGATTGCTGGTCTTATTGGCGAGCCTGTAAAGAGTGGGTGCTGCGAATCTCAGGCCACTCGAATAAGAACTCTACGGTGGCATCTACAGACCGCAGCGTCTCTAGATCGTAAAACGCAGTCAAGATCGCACCGCGGATCGTACCGCAGATCTGCGCAAACTTTATAGCTTACATACCCTTTAGTAGGCTAGCTTGCGTAGGCTAGCTTGCGTAGGCCACGCGCGTCTGCTAGCTTGCGTGCACGATTGGTTCGAAATGCCCGCGCACCGACAGCTATACAACTAACTAAATATTACGCGTGGGGAATTAAAAAATCGCGTTTCGATACGCCCGACCCTGCACCCTACTTTGTCAAATCGGAGCGTGAGCCATTCATATGTCCCAGCCTAGCGGCCCACGACACCTCACGACGAGCGAGCGCGCTAAAGTCGAGGAGTTTTCAGAGCAGATCCACTACTCGCCGCGCTACAGCGACGATCTTTACGAGTACCGGCACGTCATCCTGCCGAAAGCGATGCTAAGGGCGATCCCGTCCGATTACTTCAACCCGAAGACGGGAACGCTGCGTATTTTGTACGAAGACGAGTGGCGGGCCCTTGGAATCACCCAGTCGCTCGGATGGGAGCACTACGAAACACATACTCCGGAGCCACATATTCTGCTGTTCAAAAGGCCGCGGCCGCTCACGAAACGGTAGCGCTGCGGCAGCGTTGTACACTTAGCACCACAAAAGAATAGACGGGCTACGAGCATTCAGAGTGTGGAGGCGGGATTTCTGGCATTAGAGTGACGAACAGGTATTTAATGTAAATACGTACGGCGATAATTAACAAACGGGGCCTTGCACCTGTCCAGAGAGGATCGGGTGCTGTAAGTGAGCGGAGCCCGCCGGAAATTGTGCGCTCAGCATTCATGGTAACTCGTCGTTAGTGTCTATTTCGTGTGCGTCTAGTTCGTTTATAGCATCGCGCCATACTCCGTTTATAGCGTCGCGTACTCCGTTTATAGCATCGCACGCCATACTCCATTTCCAGCCACCTTCTTGTCGCGCCGCAGCTTCTCCAAGTACAGCTTTGTATTTCGCGTGGCCGTGGTCTTGATGGCCGGCGGCCTTGAGTCGATATCCGTGTAGATCCGCTGAACAATCTCTTCCAGCGTGAGCTGGCCGCCCTGCTGCAAAGTGTGGAGGATGTCGAGCTCGCGCTGGCGGCGGTGGGCCAAGTACTCGTTGAACGCGGCGACGCCGTCCAGAACCATCTCGCCGTGGCCAGGATAAACAATTGAGAGGCCCTTCAGGTCGCGCATCCTCTCGAGGGACCGCATGTAGGCGTCGTAGTCGATGAAATGCGAGGATCCGTGGCCGAGCAGGTTGTCGCCGGAGAAAAGCGCTTGTTCCTCGCGCAGCCAGATGCTGATGTGGTCAATGCAGTGGCCCGGCGTGTAGTAGGCCGTGAAGTGCAGGCCGGCCGCTTCGATTTCCTCGAGATCGTCCCAAGACGTGAAGACGGCCGGGTCCATGAACTTACGCGTCGCTTCGGGGAATTTGCCGTATTTCAGAAATACGGCATGCGGCGCGATCTGCAGCAGGTCCTGCACGCCTAGAATATGATCCGGGTGCGAATGCGTTACAAGAACCGTTGTCAGCTTCAAATTGTTCGCCTGTAAGTGGTTGAGGAGCAGTTCACGGTACTCCGGGAGGTTCGAGCCCGTGTCGATGAGAACGCGCTCATTGGTGTTCGGATTGCCGACCAAATAAGTATTTGTGCCCTGCAGAGTGAACGGACTCGGATTCTGGCCTAGAATGCGCGTCACAAATGGCGAGAGTTTCGTAATGTCTGGAAGTTTCGGCAGCGAACTCATATATAACCCTTCTGGACGTAGATGAACGCGGGGTCATTCTACTACAATAGAGTAGCGGTACGCCAAGAGTTTAGCAATTTGCTTCTTGATACACTTATTTTCGGGATTTGTCCCATTATTCGCTATGTACGATTGCTGTGATTCGCCGATATTTTTACAAACTGAGTCTCAGCTGTAGACGGGTAAACTGTGTTTCCACTTTATTTGTATTACGCTGAATACCCAGCGTGGGGATCATGCAACCTTAAGCACGACTAAATTAGTTGATACATGCGCGCATGCCATTTTGAATTGAGCGGAATTAAACCATATATAAAGCATATACAGAGATGATTACTTCCAGCGGAGCATGGCCTTGAACACGCCGTCTCCGCATACCGACGATGATAAACGAAACTCGGGGACTCCGATTTCTTCGTCAGAAGAAAGCGGCGCGGACGGGTACTTCTCTTATATTCCCGCAAAGGACAAAAATTGCCTCCGTGTAGCGTGTGACGCCTATGATGAACGACAGTCTCTTGAAACGCTGGCAGAGGAAGAGAACAAGCCGTCCCCGGGGATTCTGCGGCGGCCGTCGGCAATGAGACGCCAGTCAACAGCCCGCACGCGCTTTGACAGGACGGCCAGCATGCGCACATTTCATCGGATGAACAGCTCGCGAAGCACGCGTACATACTATAGTGCTAAAACGATGGTTGGTGCACCGGGGCGCCTGCCACACCAGGATTTCGTGCGCATGAACAGCGTATTCAGCAAGCAGAGCATTGCTAATGTGCGGCTTGAAGATGCAGCGAACAAGCTGACGAAAACTACGCTGACAATTTATCTCATTATCCTCACAGCGGCTATGACCTACACTCTTCATGGAGTTTCGAACTCGGTCACGAACGGGATCATTACTGATAACACATTCCTGCGCCAGTTTCCCAAAACAGACACGGTTCACACCACTGGCCGCCAAAACAAGCAGAATTCCACAGTACAGGGCGTTGCCGTCGGCATGTATCAGGTCGGATGTGCGCTCGGCGCCATGATATGCTACTTTTTGACGGACAGAATCGGGAGAAAAAACGTGATCCACGTACTCGGGGTCGCGAATGCGGCCGGCATTGTGCTACAAGCAACTGCATTCTCGTTACCGCACCTCATCATTGGCCGCATTGTCATGGGTCTTGGCGTCGGTGCAGGCCATGCAACATTCCCGCTTTACATTGCCGAGTGCATTCCATCGCGTATCCGTGGGCGTGCGATAATTGCCTGCGCCATTGGCGGCAATTTCGGCCACTTTATCGGCGCCGTGTTCGAAATTGGGTTCTATTTTGTGAGGTCGAGCGCGCAATGGCGCACTCCCGTGGCACTCGAACTCGTGTGGGGCATTCTGAGCGCAGTGCTACCTTTCTGGTGCCCAGAGTCTCCGCGATTCTTGCTCATGAAGGGCAAGATCGGCGAGTGCTACCAAGTGCAGTCGAGGCTGTGCGGTCTTCCTGCGGACCACGAAGAGGTCATCGAGGATGTGAAGGCTATGGATGCGGCGCTTTTTGAGGCAGGTGCGGTTGACAACGAGAACAATGGTAAAGAGCCCGCGAAAATGTGGTATCGCATCGTGCTCAGCGTGTTCATTCAGATCATGAGCTCTATGAGCGGCATTGACGTTGTGAGCTTCTTCTCGACGCAGACTTTCCACGAGCAGCTGAAGTTTTCGCGGCTCATTTCCAGGATTTTGACTATGGGTCTCCAGGCATGCCAATGGCTATGGTCTGTGCTGGCAATTTTTGCAATCGACACATTAGGCCGCCGCGTGCTGCTACTGTTTTGTGCTCTTTTGATGGTTGTCGCCATGGGCGGTCTTGCGGGCTTAGCGAGCACTCATGCGACGGCGCACATGCTGAAGGCAGCGCTGCTGTTCTACTTTTTCACAATGTGCGCGTACCCGGTCGGATACCATTTGGTGCCGTCGATGTATGTTGCCGAGATCAGTCCTGGTAAAGTGCGGCACCGCGTGTGTGCATTCACGGGCTGCATCCATTTTCTGTTTGATTTCCTCGTGACGCTTATTACGCCCATCGCGTTTTCGTCGATTGGGTCGAGCTACTATTTTGTGTACCTTGCAACGAATGCATTTACCTTTGTGGTCGTGTACTTTCTGTTCATTGAGACGAAAGGAATTGAGCTCGAGACGATCGAGGAGATCTTCGAGTTCGGGCCGTCTCACCTTCAGCTTGTGCGGTTCGGTCACGAGCGCGCGAAGCTCGCAAAAGAGCTCAGAGAGGACTATCCGCCGATAGACGAACCAATAGTTTTGTCACCACACGCCGAGGAGCAGGCGGAAGAGTGTGGCTTCCATGTGGTGTCTCTCCGGAGCCAGCGGTCCTGACCCCCAAAATGGAACGTAAAAGCTAAAGGGCTCTTGGCAGGATGCAAAGAAATAAAATCTAGACATGCATATAATGGTTACATTGCAATTATTAGTCGCTCTGCGTTTTCTCTTCCGATCATCATTCGTCTCCATTCGGCCTGTTAGAACATCAGCGCTCGGACCGCTTAGATGCCGACCTGCTGTGCGCATGCGCGCCAGGCCTGCATCGCCACATCGTTGCCGAGCGGGTCGTCTGCCGGCAAGTAGTTCACACTCTTGATCGCGTCCTTCGCCTGCGCGTCGAGGTGCTGTTTCCAGAGTTCCTCGAACACGAGCTTCGCGGCGGCCGGGCACTGCGTCGTGCTGAGGAACTGCAGAATCGGCGGGTACTCCTCGAACGCGTCCTTCAGCGGCAGCACCGTGAGCAGCTGCTCGGCGAGCTGCGGCGCCGGGATCGGCACGGCCTGCGGGTACCTGAGCGCGAGCCTGGCCACGGCGCCCGCACCGTTGGCGACCGCGCGGTCGTCCGTGCCCGTCGACAGGAGCTGCGCGAGTTTGTCGAGGATCTCGGGGTACGCGGCCTGCACGGTCTGCCCGTCCGTCGAAGACGCGGCGAGCAAGCCGACGCCGTAGGCGGCGACGGACCTGACGCCGATCGCCGAGTCGCCGAGGGCCTGTGCGAACGCTTGCATCAGCACCGACGTCCACGGCGTGACGTGGGCCTCCATGGCGCCGACGAGGTCGGCGAACGCGCCGACGCCGGTCTCGCGCTCGGAGTCGACCTGTGAAGTTGCGTACGGCTGCAGAGCGGCGGCGACCTTCTCGAAGAGCGGCGCGAACTCGGCGCCCATGGCGGCGGCGATGCGCGAGAGCAGCTCGAGGCTCGTCTGCACGAGGTGCGCGGCGGACTCGCTCGACTCCTCGCCGGCGGCCTCCTGGTCGTCGCCGTCCTCGGCCTCGTCGTCGGCGAACTCGTCAAACACGCGGTGCGTCTTACCGACGATCTCGAGCACGTTCGTCAGCACGAGCTCGACGGCGTTCGCGTCGGCGAACACGGGCGCGAGCCCGCCAACCGTCTTGACCGTCTCGCCAATGAGCTCGAGCAGAGTGCTGACGACGCCCATATCCGTTTCCGTTTCGAGGATCTCGGCCGTGGCCGACCACGTCGCGTCCTTCACCTCCTGGTTCGCCGGCAGGGCCTGGAACATGCGCCAGAGACCCGTGAGTGCGGAGTTGCGGACCTCCTCGTAGAAATGCTCGGTCTGCTCGCGGAACTGCTCGAGCGACGGCTGCAGAAACGGCAGCATGGCCGGGTCCGCGGGGACGTACTGCCAAAGGCTTCCAAGACAGTCGAGCGTGTACTCCTTCTCAATGCAGAGGGCCGAGTTCACCTTCAGCCCGTCGGTCAGGTCGGCTGCCTCGATGTCCTCGAGGTCGGCGTCGCCGCTGCGCACGGCGTCGCCGAGCGCCTCGAGGTCGTCGTAGGTGATTTCTTCCTGCGCAAGCACGTCGAACAGGTGCGGCACGATGTGCGCGACGTAGACGCCGAAGTCGCCGCGGTAGACCTCGGCCAGCTCGCTGATGTAGAGCGGCGCCATCTCGCGCAGATTCGGGTCCTTACTCGTGAGGCAGCTGAGCGCCGTCTTCATCCAGGCCTCGAGGTACGGCGCGAACCGCTCGGCGCCGATGGCGCAGCACAGCCGCGACAGCGTGCCGAGGGCCTCGCTCACGAGCCGCGCCGCCGCGGGCTCGATCTCGCCCGTCGCCGGGTTCGGCGCCGGCATCGCGACGAACGGCTCGAGCGTCTTCATCGTCTGCTCGAAGTACGGCAGGAAGTTCTGGCCCGCGGCCTCGGCGGCCGTGCCGATCGTCGAGATCACAAAGCCCTTGAGCTCGAGGTTCGGCGACGACGCGACGACCTCGAGCAGCCGCGGCACGAGACCGGGCAGGTACGTCGTGCTCAAGACCTCGTTCTTCAGCGTGCGCAGAATCGTGGCGAGCGCGTAGCACGCCGAGCGGCACACCTTGATCGAGCTCGCAGAGTCGAGGATCGCGTACACAAGCGGCACGAGCGTCGCGTGCTCGCGGCCGACGCGCTCGCCGACGCTGTCGCCGAGCTGGCATAGCGCGTACAGAGCAGCAACGCGCACGCTCTGCTGGTCGTTCTGCAGCCCAGCCACGATCCACGGCAGCAGAATCTCCGTCTCGCTCGCGACGAAGTCCGGCGCGCCGTCGGCCGTCGCGCTGAACGCGAGGTAGCCCGCGCGCAGGAAGCTCGGCTTCGACGTGTGCACGAGCTCGGGCAGCATGTGCAGCAGCGGCGCAATGACCTGCGACGGAGGCAGCCGCGTCGACAGCGTCTCGAGCGACTGCAGCGCCGACGCCTGCACGGTCAGATCCTCGTCCTCGTCAGCGTCTTCCTCGTCGTCCTCCTCCTCACACTCGTTTGCAATGACCTGCACGAGCTGCTTCGTGAGCGTCGGCCCGAGCTTCAGCTTGTTGATGCGGTTGAACCGGAACGACGTTGCTGTACTCACGACGCGCATCGCCGCGACGCGCGTGTCCGGGTCGACGGCCGTGTTCAGACCGTAGTCCGTGACCATGTGCGTGAGCAGGTCGCCGAACGCCGTGCCGAGCAGCGCCGCGTCGGCGTCGATGAGCTCGCTCAGGCTCTCGAAAATTAGCTTGCTGCTCTTGTCGTCGCTCGTGGCCACGGTCTGCTGCAGAACCTGCACGATCTCGGGCACGAACTGCTGGAACACCTGCGCCTCGCTGCCGCTGAGCCCGGCGCTCAGCCCGGCGAGCGCGAGCACCGTGTTCACGCGCACAATGAGACTCTCCGGGTCCTTGATCGTGCGGCTGAACAGCTGCAGCATCTCCTGCGGGCGGTCCGCCGCCGCGGCCGAGTAGTCCTGCGAGTCGAGGAGCGCGTACAGCACGTAGATGGCGATTTCGCGCTCGCGCACGTCCGACGCGACGGCCGCGCGCTGCAGCTCCGGGAGCAGCTGCGGCCAGCGGTTCTCGTCGAGGTCGAGGCGCGCAATCGCGCTGATGATGCGCGCGACCGTGTGCCTAACGAGGTCGCTGTCCTCCTTGCGGCTCTCGGACAGCAGCGACGCCTTTATCTGCTCCATGACTTCGGGGCTCAGCGCGTGCTCTTTCTCGTACCAGAACCGGGGCAGCAGCTTGCGCACCTCCACGCCAGCGAGCTGGCGCATCTGGGCCTGCGGGTGCACCTGCAGGATGCGCACGAGCGCCGGCACGGTCTCGGGCTGCTTGTACCAGACCTTGCTGAGCTCGTCAGTTGCCTGTTTCACCGTTTGGGAGTCGCGCGCATTGACCACACCAGAGAGCACGGCTTCCAAACGGGTCACGTATTCTTCCATATTTTTATACTGGAAAAAAAAATAAATTTATTTTTCACTAATTATTCGCCGGGTGCCCGAACCCTGGAGTCGGCCACGGCAGGACCAGCGCCAATGACGCTCACACGACGCGTGCGCGAATTGCGGACGGCATTCGGCGCGAAGGGGTGCGCGGGAGCAATTTAGAGGGGTTCGAGTACGCAAGAATGTGAGAAACCCATGTTGGGGTGATACACATGGTTAGAAAGTTAGATTCGTAGATATGGTTAGATCGATGGGTGCAGGTCACCTTTCGCAATTTACGGGTCGAGAGTGGCGAGCTGAATGTTAGTCCCGAGTGGGAGGATGCGGCAGAGTGCGACGATGAGATTTTCACTCACGGCTCGTCCTGGTCGATCTCGAAATCGTCGGTCTCGGGCACATCGTACCTGCCGCGTTCTTGCTCAATGAGGGCGACGCGCGCCTTCACGCGCCCGTATATGATGTGCGACGTGACTGCGCCCATTGAGCAGGCCAGGACGATGCTGAACAGGTTCGCCCACCACTTGCGGTTGTCGGCCTCGTCGCTGAGCTTCACGAGCTGCTGGCCCACAAAGATGTGCAGCAGCAGCTTCGGCGTCGCGCAGAACGTCGCGACGAAAAACTTCAAGGGCTCGATGCTCGGGATCGTGCTCATTGCCGCATTCGAGAAGCTGTACGGCAGCGGACAGAGCCGCAGCATCCACACGAGCTTCAGCGAGTCCTGGCGCATGGTTTCGTCAAGCGCGTTGAAGTGCACGCTCCGCTGGACGAGCTTCTCCGCATAAGACCTCAAAAAGTAGCGGAATGTGATGAACGACAGAGTCGAGCCGAGAAGCGTGCCAAAGGCGACAAGGGGCCAGCCCACGGTGAAACCAAACACCATGCCAATGAACAGCGACAGAAACGAGTACCCAACGAGCGGCGGGAAGGACACAGCCACATTGAGCAGCAGCAGGATCAGCCAGTTGAGCTTGACGTGGCGGAATCGCACGGACGCCGCCGCAAGGCCGTTGATAATGGCTTCGTGGAAAACAAGAAAGCACGTGCCGAGAACCACGGCCCCTCCGCCAGCAGCCGCGGTGAGCAACTTGTGGCGCCGGTCGAGCTTGTCAAAGAGCGCGAGCACGCCCCGAAGCTGCTCCTTCACAGTCACGACAATCGCCATAGAAAAGGGGAGGCCAAGGGTAATGCAGATCTATTATACAGAACGGGCATTGACGCGTTAAACTGCTCTAAACATTTCTACAACATAAATCTTTTATATTCTTTCGTCACAATTTCGAGCGCGAAATGCCCGCTGATCGCACAGTAGGGATCAGGGTTCACGCACGTCGGCCTCAATGCCTCTATCATAGACCTCATGCGCGTTAATTAGTGGCAATTCCGAGGCTTTATAAAGCTGGATCCGCGCCAAAGCGGTCTCCCACGCCTCGACTCGGTACAGACGCGGGGCTGCCTTACAGATCAGTGCCCCTTGCCCACTGGAAATTTCACATGCAGCTCGCGAAGCAGTTCGTAAGGCACGTTTCGCGGCTCAGCAAGTCGGCCGAAGCGATTCGCCAGACACAAATGGGTATTGGTCTTGAACCTAGCAGACCTGTAGCCGAGCCCGTGCCTATTATGGAGGAAATTTTCGACGACGAGCACATATTCGCGCGTGATCTCGACGAACTGAAAAAACCGTTCGTAACGCCGCAGACGCCGCTTGCGCAGTGCGCGCAAGAATTGAAGGGCAGTGCAGCACCCGCCGTCAATGCACTGTTTGCCTGGCAGCTTATTACGACGTGCCGGACGCGGCTAGTCGTTCCCGACCAAGCAACGCTTTACTACTTCCCTGCCTGGCACGCAGTGGCCCAGTTCCGCAAATCGCGGCCAGCAATAACGATTGTGCAAAATTTAGGGCTCGAGTTCAACGGCAATGAGCCGGAACTCGTCGGCGGCCAGATGATGAGCAAAAAGACCAAGGCTCAGAAGCCGCTAGATAAGGCCGTGTGGCGCCAGACGACTTCGCGCAAATTCCGCTGTGCGCTGTTTGACGAGATGTCCAAACGCACTGTCCCCGATGGGCTGTATGTGGTCATGACGAGACGCGTGCCTTCAAACGAAGAAGCCGCTGCCATGATGGGGCAGTTCATTGACTTTGTGGCGAGCGCGGACCTCAGCTGGGCCACCCGATTCCCTAAAACTCTGAAAGCAAATTACAGGAAACTCGAACAGGCTCTGCTGCAAAAGAAAGTTGAACCGCCGCAGCTGTTTCTGGATAGAAATGCGTGGTTATAAGCCTAGTTTGTTTGCTCGCGCGGGCGCGTGTGAACCTATTGTAATTTTTATTAACGAACTTTATTCTCCAACCTTATTCTCCAACCTCATTTTCCAACTTTATTCTCCAACTCTGTTACCAAGAGCTTTGTAACAAGGTATTAACAATAGAGTAGATAGAGTTGGAGATAGTAGATAGAGTTGGAGACGGTAGATAGAGTTTAAGATAGAGTCGGAGATAGAGTTGGAAGTGGTAGATAGAGTCAGAGATAGAGTCGATAGAGTTGAAGATAGAGTCAGCGGTAGTAGATAGAGTTGAAGATAGAGTCAGCGATAGTAGATAGAGTTGAAGATAGAGTCAGCGACAAAGTTGAAGATAGAGTTGGAGATGGAGTAGATAGAGTGTTATTCTCCAACCTTAGAGATTTTTAGTACTATAACAGTGATAAATAATGCTATATATGCTCAGATAAGGGCCAAAAGCCCAATGAGACCGAAAGAGGCCAAACATGTATTTACAACTTGTCCCTGCACGGCGCCGTTGTTCGAGGCCGTTGAGGCGGTAGAGGTTGAATTTGAAGTGGACGACGAGGTCGTAGAGGACTTCGTCGTGGAACTCTTCGTGCCTGTGGATGTTGTCTTCGAGTTTGTGGGGCTGTGTGTGCTCAGAGCCAGGCTAGACCATGCGTTAGACTGAGCGGCCGCAGACGAGGTGACGGCAGACCAAGCAGCCGCAGAAGAGGCGGCAGACCAAGCAGCTGCAGTAGAGGCGGCAGACCAGGCGGCCGCAGAAGAGGCGACTGCAGACCACTCAGCTTCGCTCGTGGTAGAACCAAGCGCGGCCGAGGCAGTGTTCCATTCCGCAGTCGTAGAGGTCTTAGACTCGGTTGCAACTGAGGCAGTCGCTACAGAAGCCGTCTCAGTCTCCGATTTCGAGGTAGTTTTAGTAGAAGCAGTGGCCGTATCCGCCATGTACTTGGAGGTAGTTGTTGCCGTATTCTCCGATGCAGTTGCTATCTTTGCCGATGTCGTCTCTGTAGCTGTCTCAGCTGCAGCATTGGCTGTTCCATACGCGGCCTCTGTTGTGGCCTCGGCAGCAGCAGCGGCAGTTTGCTCTGATCCAGCAGCAGTCTCCAGTGCATCAGCAGTTGCAGCAGATTCGGCAGCTGCACCTTGCACATCGCCTTGCTGGATAGAGCCTGCTGCAGCACGAATGTCAAGCTCAGAGAGAGGTCTGGCCAGAGCGCATGCAAGTAGAATAGCAGTAGGAAGCATCAGAAAATTTCAATGGCTAATGAGAGTTGATAACTACATCGGAACCGGCCTCTTTTATAAAGAACATATAGCAACTTTTTTTAGAAGTGCTGCGGGTTTTCGAGGCGTCGTGTTTACATTCGGCTTAGAGGGTTTTTAATATGTGGCTGGTCACGCATATTTTCAGATATTTCGACATTTAAAAGATATTTCAAGACATCAGTAATAACTATTGAGTCAATTACGTTTTCTGGAGTCCTGCCTCGTGTCGCTTCGAGCTTGAACGCGACTGAAACGCGAATCCCACTTGATCCAAGATATTGAAGGGGTTGGTGCAGAGAATGTGGTATCACGTGAGTCATACAAGCCTCATTCCTCGCGCCGTTACGGGTGAAAATAGACCAGCACCACCTTAATTTTAGATCAGGAACAAAGCCTCGTTTTGAGAAGAGCGGTTCAATCGATCCACGTCTAATTATAGGCTAAGTCTGTAAGCCTCTGCGTTCCATTCGGGGATTAACACTATAATCGATGGCAGCTATCGCGAAATTACGAAGAGCTAGATATTAACAACACTCTTACATGTAGCTGTATAAGAACCACAAACCTTTCAGAGTTTCACGATATCGTCTCCAATTGACGCGGTATCAATAGGCGGCAGTATGGTGGTAGCAGTAGGGCCAGCAGGTGGCGGCTGCATGACGTAGAATGATGCAAACAACGACACCGCATGATGTTCACAGACTTATGCTCGAATTTACCGATTATAATTATGTGTAAAAATTAGCGCTGCATAGCGCGGCCGATGCTTGTTCCTGGCTCTATGTGACCCTCAAGTGACTTCTCCATTTCATCAGTCTGGCTCAAAATCGGCGCGATATTCTCAGCGTCAACACCGTGCGTAGCCAAGAACTTGTCCGCCTCCTCCGCAGCAATACCTTCACGTGTCTCCTTCTCATGAACGACGTCGCTAAGCTTCTCCCAGGCCAACTCACGATCGTTGATGTCCTGGTAAGTGAACCAGAAGACAACGCCAGCGACCAGGGCCGCCACGGCAAGACCAACGTACATGTAAAGAATCTTCGGATCCACTAGAACCGGAGTGAGCGCCTCATTAAGAGCCGATCCGAACGCATTCGTGAGCAAGAACAGACTCATGACAAAGGATTTGATGCTCGCTGGCGCGTGCGTGAATGCAAACTCGTTGCCAGTGGCCGAGGCCAGGATTTCAGAGATGCCCATTAATGCCCATGCCGGCGTCTGAATGGCAACATGGATGCTGTTGCTTGCCGCGCAGAACCCGCCATCGTAGTCGTAAGACTTGCAGTTGGCGGGGCTAGACTCATAGATCAGCTTCTGGAAACCAGCCGCATAGGCCATCGAGCCTGCACAAACAAAGAATCCAATGGCAATACGTGTAATGGGAAGCATGAGGAACCCGAGCTTGCGCAGGGCCGGGTAGAACACGTACTGAAAGATCGGGATAAACACGATGATAGTGATCGGATCAAGGTTCTGCAAGAAGTCGTTAGGCAACTCGTGGACATTAGACTGGCCAGCCTGAGACGTGAGATTGCCAGAGATCTGCGAATAGCACACCCAGTAAATGGGGAAGAACGTAAACACCTTGAAACCGTAAACTCCGCGACGGATCTCCTCCACAAACAAATCTGTCCACGGTACGGGCGAAAGACCCAATTTCTCGCGAACCGAGGGCATGGCAATGTCCAGGTTGAAGCGGGCAGCGAGAGGCTTCCACCACTTGAAGCAAGGATAAACGATGTTGTTGCAAGCCGTGATGAATTTACTCTTCGGGATGACGAGCTCCTCGAGTGCCTTCTCCTCGGCAGACTTTTCGCGCTCCTCGGGCCGGAAACGCTGGCTCTTCGGCTTCAGGCCTTCGCGGAACGTGAGCCAGATAATGCGGCACGTATCCGGGATAGGCGAGCCCTGGGGAGGACGCACGATGTAACGGTTGCGGCCGAGAATCAGCGTTGCAATAGCCACAGAGAAAAACGCGAAGGGCAAGCAGAACGCCGCCCAGAAGTCGACATTCTTCTCGAGCTCAGTAGTGGCAATAGCCGAAAGAGATCCAATGTTAATCGTCCAGTAAAACACGAGATAGATGAATTCGAAGGTCATTCCGGGGTCAACAATGACACGCTCACCAGACTTTTCGGTGCGGATATATGCCTTCGTGTTCGTGTACTGCTCGGCAATGAGCGTACTCACATTACTCTTGATACCGCCGGTACCAATACCGATCAAGATCATGGCCACTACAAGGCCAGCCATGCCTGCATTCTCCATGTATTGCGGAAGACTTGTGACCTGAAGGATGAGCAGGCCACATATGTAGACTCCGCAAGCCACACAGATTGTGCGGAACTTACCAAGCTTCATGTCGGCGAGAATAGCCATGGGAATAGGCGTGACGTAGCACCAGAATGAAAAGAAGGTGGTCAGACCCGTGGCGATCTGCTGGTTTTGCGCGTACGGCTTCTTGCCGATGCCGCCGGGGCCGCCCGAGTACGAGGGATCGTTGACCCAGTCGCGCGGGCGTTGCAAGTAGTTCTGGAACACACCGGTCAAACCATAGTACGTGAAACGCTCGGAGAGCTCGACTAGGGCAATGAGGAATGCGCTGAACGGGAAGTGATCACGCACTTTACGCAGCGTGACGAGCTCTTCATCTGTGGGCTCGATGCGCTCATCCTCGCTCGGGCTCGAGGTGTTCGAACGCGACAGATCGTTGGACACAACACTCTCGGAAACGAAGACCTTATCGTCGCCTTTCCTATTTAGCCATGAGAGTGCTTTATGGGTAGTGAACCCATTACCGGAGGATTCACTTTGCTCTGTCTTAGTGAACCACATACACGATTACTCTCTAAGCTGATGCCTTTAGTTATATATCTTTAAGTGCAGGGGCAAGGCCTCGTTTGTGAATAGATAAGCTACCCTGATATGCATGTCGTTGACACTCACTCGCATTAGATAGTGGCTCCTTGGTTTTTCGAGCATCGGAGACGTAATCTGATACGGCCAGGAACAGCTTTGTTTCACAAAACCGTGTAGATTTCCGCGGGTTTTCCGAACAAAGTCCTGCCTTCTATATCAGAAATGGGTCCGGGATCTTCTGTTAAATAGCGTCATCGGAATTCCCAAGGCGATCGAACTGCCAGGTTTGGCTAAGAATATTCAGCGGTTGCATTCCAAACCCTATCCGCGCTAAGCGCGATTATCTCCGCACAGCGCTCAGAAAAATGCGAATTTTCCAAGGGGGGTCGAGGATGAATGTGGAATTTCAAAAAACTGGATTTTTGCTTGGAGAGCGAAGTTTGTATGCCGATGTTCACCTCGATTCCTGCTCATCACCCCCGCGGCAATCAATGGGGATTGCGTTTAGGGGTAGATATCTACGAAAAAAAATTCGCAGTCATGTGATGGGAGAGATTGGAGATAACGAATCAGTCTCAGTTTTGAGATGGTGAAAAAAGGGGGGTGGGTCCTAAGCAGGTGTTCTCCACTATTTCCCGCGAAAGCAAGGGAACTCAGGTTTATTTATACATTTATAAAGGATGCCGCGATAGGTACGACACGGTATTGTCCCCTGGCGCCGCGTGTGGGGTATGTGCTTTTGCGTGCCAACACTCTGTTGGGTAGCGCTCACCTGCGGTGGCGTGTTTAAATCCAAAATCTAAATAGAAACGGAAACCTGTGAGATTGCTATTGTGAATCTAATTTTTTACGCCGTGTACAATTTATTGTGCAGTTTTTCGGCAGACTATGCTGCTACACTGCTCCTACCCGCGTCCGCATTTCTCACTGCCAAATTTTAAGCTGTCTACACCAGCAAAAGTACTGTTACTTAGTCGTATATACTTAGCACCAAAGAACGACTAGACTGTTCGCCCCGATACGCTATTCAGATTTAGGCGGAGTGCACCTCCTCGACGAGCTCGATGCCGTGCTTCTCCTTGAGCTCCTTGAGCAACGGGTAAGCAATCTCCGGCGTGACCGGCGCAAACACGCCCGGCTGCTTGAAGTCGCCGCGGAGGACCTGCTGCACCGCCACGGCGCAGGGCACGCCGACCGTGCGCGCCATGGCCGAGTAGCCGTTCGGCTCGCCCGTGGGATCGCCGTTGAGGCAGAGCGTCGAGGTGCGGATCTCGCGGCGGCCATCGGCCCACTTGACGCCGAACTTGTGCTGCAGCATCACGAGGTCGCGCTCGCCCTTCTCGAACTGCATCTTCTGCTCCAGCGTCGCGCACAGCGTGTCCAAGGGGTTGCCCCTCGGCGTGATCGGCGTCTCCGAGAACAGGCCAAGCCACTCAAGGCCGCCAATAATACGGCGCTCGAGGTCGGCAGACACGCTGAGCGTGCTCGACGCGCGCGCGTTGATGGTGTCGAGCAAGTCGGCGCGCGCGCCAGACTTCGCGCCAATGATCTGCGCGAACGCCTTTGACCACGGCAGCGGCGTCTTCAGGAACTCCTGCGGCGTGTCGTCGAGGAACCCAAGATCGACAAGCACCTTCACGAACTCGGGGAAGCCCTGGTAGCGCAGAGTGCCGCGGATGACGTTCTGGGCCTCCGGGATCGAGTACCGCTCGCGGTACGGCGTCGAGTCACGGTTCGGGTACGCGACGAACGCATATCCTGGGTAGATGAAGTACGGCTTCGCCGTGCGCATGAGCTCGGGCCCGGCAACGTCGACGATCTCGCCGTTCTCGTAGAAGCGCGCGGCGTTGCGCAGCGCGAGCAGCACGCCGCGCGACGACCAAGAGAACTTGTACCCGAGCGGGTTGTTCGAGTCCTCGGCTGCGGGCAGGCCGCCGCAGTACGACAAAAACGACTCGATCTCGCCGCCGGCGCGGTGGACCTCGTCAATCGCCTTGACGGCGTAGAGGTGGTCGAGGCCCGGATCGAGGCCGATTTCGTTCATCACAACGATGCCGGCCTCCTTGACCTTCGGCTCGAGCGCCTGCATGGCCGGCGAGACGTAGCTCGTGGTGACGACATGCTTCTTGTTGCGGATCGCTGACTCAATGACCTGCGCGTGGTACGTGTAAGGGATCAGCGAGATCACGAGGTCGTGCGCAGCAACGGCGGCGTCGAGCTGCTCCGCATTGTCCACATCCACGACGGCGGCCTTCGCAACGCTGCCAGCGAGCTTCTGCGCCTTCGAGAGCGTGCGGCACGCAACAGTCACCTCAATATTGGGGTCTGCACTCAGAACGTCGACCGTGGGCTGCGCGACGAAACCGGAGCCAAGCAACAAAACTTTCTGGGTCATTTCGGATGATGAACAGTCTATGAACGTGAAATTTCAGTGAAATTCTAGGGCCTGGGCAGATAGGCCGCTATGAGTCAACGTAGACTGGACGGTCTAGTGAGCGGAGATTCGATGTGGTTGGTCTCAATGGTCCCATTTGGTAAACGACAGGCTGCAATGTGTGCTAATTTGAACTTCAATCGTCGATGTTTTATTCAACTTGTCCTAGCTAACTTATCCAAGCTAACACATATACTAGCTAACACTGCTATCATAACACTGGGACTTTCTGAAACTCACTCGGCTTCTGAATTCGCAGTCTTTTGAACACCATCTGTCCCAAGCAAGAGGTCCGCGAGGCACGTATCTTAAAAGCGCGAGAAAAAGGAGCATACCGAGGAAGAGTGCGCCACTGATTACACAAGGCCCATGCCTCATTAGATATATATTTGTCCATCTACCATCGTTTCATTTTATCGCCAATAGTTCATTCGACTGTTTTTGGCGCTGGATGGCACGCGCGGCCAAACAGAGGTGATGTCTCTAGGCATGCGATCTTGGTCAACCTTCCGTGTGTCATCTTCTTAAGCTACTAAATGGTATTATGTGCTTATTATCCGACGGCGCTCATCGCTTCCCGTAGTACAGCTTGTTGATAATCGGGTTGTGCTTCTTCAGCTCCTTGTTTTTGCTCTTGTTGTACTCAACATAGGCCATGTCCTCACCGCCGGCGAGGCTCGCCAGCGAGCCCTTCACGCGTTTGGCCTTGGACCGGTTAGAGGACGAGGCCGCGTCGTCGCCGATCTCGATGCCGGCGGCGTCGTCGCTCTGGAGCAGGATCATCTGCAGCAGCTCCTTACGCTCGGCGAGCGTCGCGTACGCGAGGTTCGGCAGGTTCTCCATGCCGTGCAGGTGGGTGATGACCTTGAACGTGTAGCCCTGGTCGACGAGAAATGCCTGCCGCTTCGAGCTGTAGTGCATCTCGAGCGTGTCCTTGGACACGAGCGAGTAGAAGAACGCGTTGAAGCCCTCGTCGTTGCGGCGCTTTGCGCGCAGGATGCGGCCGAGGCGCTGCGCCTCTTGGCGGCGGCTGCCGAAGTGGCTCGAGATCTGGATGAGGCACGTCGCCTCGGGGAGGTCGATCGACGTGTCGCCGACCTTCGACAAAAAGATCGTGTTCACGGCGTCGTTGTACTGGAAGTTCTTCAGAATCTGCATGCGCTCCTGCTGCGGCGTGTCGCCGTAGATGAACGGCTTGCCGAGCTTCAGCGCGTACGCCTTCAGCGCGTAGACGTTGTCGCTGAACACGATGATCTTGTCGCCGCGGCGCTCGTGGTAGTCGAGCAGGAACTGCGCCGCCTGGAACTTCGTCGGGTTCATCGTCGGCAGCAGCGTCCTGCGCACGCGGTCGGCGCGCAGGTACTCCTGGTAGAACTCGCCCGTCATCGGGCACCAGACCTCGGCGCACTGGACTTTCGCGATGTGGCCCTTGTTCGCGAGGTCCATCCAGTTCGCCTCGTACAGCTTCGGGCCGATCAGGAAGTTGAGGTCGTCGATCTTGTCGTCCTCGCGCACGAGCGTCGCAGTGAGCCCGAGCTTCGTGTGCGCGGCAATCGTCGTCACGACGCGCCGGAACATCGCCGCCGGCACGACGTGGACCTCGTCCAGAATGATGAACCCCCACTCGCGGCTCGTCAAGAAGTCCATCATCTTCTGCGCGTCGTGGCTGCGGTTGCCCGAGTTCGCGACCATCGTATACGTGCTGACGACGATGCCCGCGTCGCCGGCGAACTTTTCCTTCGACTCTGACGTGAACACGCTGATCTCCTCGGGCTGGATCGTGCTCCACTGCAGAAACTGCTGCCGCCACTGCATCACGGACACGGACGACGTGCACAGCACAATGCAGCTCTTGCGGATCGTGCAGGCCGCCGTGATGCCCACGAGCGTCTTGCCGGCGCCGCACGGCAGCACAATGATTCCGGAGCGCGCGCGCCCGTTGCCGAACATCTTCGACAGCGACCGCTCCTGGTAAGGCCGGATCTGCGTCGACGGCCGCAGGTCGATCTTCAGATCGGGGTTGCGCTGGTCGTTGCGGAAGTCGTACTCCTCGAGCACGGGGTAGTCGATCTCCTGGCACCGCTTCTTCACGGCCTCGACGCTCGCCGTGTCGATCTCGAAAGCGTGCACGGCGTCCTCGTCCTCGTCGAGCGCGGCCTCGAGCGTCGGCCCGGCTTCGAGCTCGTGCGGCACGCCGTCGTTTTCGCTCGGGTTGAAGCTCGCGCCGTCGAAACCGCCGGCGAAGCCCGCTTGCATCCCGTCAAAGCCCGTTTGCCCGTTAAAGCCCGTTTGCCCGTTAAAGCCCGCTTGCCCGTCAAAGCCCGCTTGCGCCCCCACCAGCCCGTTCTCGAGCGACGCGCTCTCGAGCAGCTGCGCCGGCGGCGCGCCGGCCTCTGTCTTCGCCACCGCGGTTCCGGGGATGCGGAGCGCCGGGTTCGTGTCCGGCAGCGCCGACTGGATGTCCGTGGTCCGCAGCTTCGCGATCTCGGGGTCGCGCAGCATCATCTGCAGGATCTCGGCCTGCGCGGACTCGACGAAGTAGCGGTTGTGCTTGAGCACGAGCTTGACCTTGCCGTAGCTCGCCGTGCAGGCGCGGATGAGGTCGGCCGTCACCTTCGGCACGGGCACCTTCGACAGCCGGTTCAACACGGAGATGATGTCGTCCGTCTCGAGCCCGACGCTCACGGCCGCGTACAGCGAGTACGGCGTCAGCTTGTACTCGTGGATGTGCTTCGGGCGGCTCACGGGCTCGGCGATCGTGATGAGGAAGTCCTGCGCCTGCTCGGCGAGCGGCGAGAAGAACTCGAGGATGATGCGGCCGGACGCATCGGGAAAGATCCACAGCGGGCGGTTCGCGTGGTCCGGCTTCAGCGCGAGGAAACTGAAGTCGGAGTCGCTGCGCATGAGCGGGCGCGCGTGCGTGCGCTCGCGGTCCACGGCCTCGGCGCGGCGCACGCGGTCCGGCGACAACGTCGCCTCGAGCGCCGGCTCGCCGAGCTTCAGCCGCAGCCGCGGCGCCGGGCGCGCGTCCGCCTCGTAGTCGCTGCCTTCCGACAGCGAATCGAAGCTCGCCTCCGGATCAGAGTCGTCGTCTGCGGGCCGTTTCATACCCTACGGTCGGAGCAGCTGGTCGGTGGCGAGTTGAACTTCTAGGGTGCTCGCCGTTGGTATGCGCCAGTGTCTAAATTTGTTTCTGTAAATGCTTTTTGATAGATCAAAAAATTCTAATAGTACATACTCTGCTCGGTGGAGCTGCCATTTCTATCATTCATTACGCCCATCCCTTCTCACGTCGTCCAACCCGGCAGCCTCGTCGGCCCAGTCCAGTCCTGCAGCCGATCCAGTCCTGCAGCCGATCCAGCCCTGCAGCGCGCCTCCAGTGCGGCCTACTCGGCCATGACCTCGGCATCACTGACCCACTGCTTTTTCACATCCGGGAACTCGGGCAGCTCTGTTTTGAAGAACTCCTCGGCCGTCTGCCGGTTCGGGAACGAGACCGTGACCTTGTCCGCGCCGTCGCGCGAGAAGTTCGAGTAGTTGCGCACGGCGAGCTCGCTCTTCAGCGCCTCGTCGCTCTGCTCGGGTACGCCGCTCAGCAGAATGCTTTTCGGCCGCCGGTCGATCGACGCGTTCGCGACGTTCGCGCGGAAGTTGCTCGGCCGCGCCATCGGGTTGAACCCGCCGCGTCCGCGACCCCGGAACCCGCCGCCACGCCCGCGGAACCCGCCGCGGGAGGACTGGTGCGGCGCGGCGCCAGAGAGCACGGACTGCGCCTGCTTCAGCTCTTGCGCGCGCTGTGTGAGGTCCGCCGACTTCTGCGCGAGCTCGGCATGCTGCTCGGGCGTGCCTTCGCCCGACTTCAGCAATGCCTGCCGCTGCTGCAGAACCTCGGCCTGCTCGGCAATCGTCTGCTTCAGCTGCGCGAGCAGCTCTTTGCGCTTCTGCTCGCGCTCCTCAAACTGCTGCTGCTTGATCGCCTGCATGCGGCGCACGGCCTCGATGTCCAGCTCGGGCTCGGGCTCCTCGTCCTGGCGCTTGCGCCAGAACACCTTCACAAAGCGGTTGCCGAAAATCGGCTCGGGGCTGCGGTGCGCAGCCACGGCCTGGTCGTGCCCGGCAAACTCGACGTCGGCAAGCTCCTCGGCCGCGGATATGCGCACGTTCGTCACCTCGCCGAACTTCGAGAAGTACTCGCGCACGGCGCCCTCGTTCAGAAACTCGGCAGGGATCTTCTCCACTATGAGCCGCCGGTTCGCGACGCTCAGCTCGTTCTGGATCGAGCTGTAGTTCGAGGGGCCGTTGCGGTGGCTCTGCGCGTGCCGCCCGCCGCGCCCGCCGCGCTGCGCCCTCTGGCCGAAGCCAAACGGCGGCATCCCGCCCGGAGGCATACCGGCGTGCGGCGGCTGCCCAAAGGCACCACCGGGGAACTCGGCATTGCCGGGGAATCCAGCACCGCCCTGGAATCCAGCACCGCCTGGGAATCCGGCACCGCCTTGGAATCCAGCACCGCCTTGAAACCCAGGACCGCCTTGAAACCCAGGACCATTGCCGGGGTTGCCGAATGCTGGAAAGGGCGTGAATTGGTTGCCCTGTGAGTCCCCGCGGAAGTTCCGCCGCAGCTCCTCTTGGCCGCCGCTGAGCACGGGCTGCGACACGCTTTGTGGCGCCTGCGGCGCCGGTTGAGGCGCGTTCAGCGCGTCGATCTGCGCGAACAACGCCGTGACAAACGGCTGCGTCTGGTCGCCCAAGAACTCGTTCAATTCGGTCGTGCAGCGCTCGACGAGCTGGTCGCGCGAGCCCGGCGCATTAAGCAGAGACAAGACGTAGTCGGTCATGTCCTTTGGATCGAGGTCCTCGCTGCGTATGTTGGCCATAAGCCACGGCGTTAGCCGCGCAATCTGATCCTGATTCATCTGAAAAATTATCAAGGAGTGTCGAGGGTGGTTAAGGGGCCGCCTTCAGTGATGTGAATCGGGGACTCTGACCAGGTTGTAAGGCAGAGTTTAGCGTGGGGGACAGTGTGTTTACAGGTATCGAGGAGAGGCTCTCAGTTGCGCTTCCTCAGTTTTGCTTCCTCCATTCAGTGTGCTGCATTGCCGCACCTGCTATATATCTTACATGTATGAACGACGACCGTAAATAGAGCAAATACAGAGAGCAAATATAAAGAGTAATAATATAAAAATCGAAGAACGAATTCCCGAAGAGGGATCCAGAGCAAATCCTCGAGCATCTAAAGCACCCTGGGAACGAATTTTATCCTCGCTGTTGACTAATGAATCGGACGGATCGAGCTTGCATGGTCTGTGGCATCGTCCAGCCGCAGCGCGAGTTCCTGAGCCACGGCTGTCCGAACTGTGAGAGCATTCTCAGTTACCGCGGCGACGACGGGCTCGTCATGGACTGCACGTCGCCGAATTTCGAAGGGCTCGTCGGCCTCACCGACAACAAGGCGTCGTGGGTCGCTCACTGGCTGAGGATCGACGGGTTCGAGAAGGGCCTCTACGCAACGAAAGTCGTCGGTAAGCTGCCGCCCGACATCGCCGCTGACCTGCGCGAACGCGGGATCTCGTACCGGCCGCGGGACGGCAGTGTTCAGGACTAAGCGCCGCGTGATGCCTGAATTTGCTAAGAACACGAGCGAATTCGACGCAAAAAGCGATACGGCCAAACTAATGCGAGGAGAGGAACTGCGAGACTGCTGTCGAATTCGAGACCGAATGTAGAATATGAGACTCAATGTAGAATGAGACCCAGTGTAGAATGAGACTCAGTGTAGAATGAGACTCAATGTAGAATGAGACTCAATGTAGAATGAGACTCAATGTAGAATGAGGCTGAATGCAGATGAACTGCGAGTCTGTAGAGAAAGACCGTAGAATATGAGACCGGGTGTATATGACAGAGGAAAGCCACAGAATCGTGTATCGTAATATAAATATGTGCATTATATAAATATCAGCCGCGCCGCGCCGCAGGCATGACCACTGGCGCCGGTCCTTTTCGCACGGGCTGCGCCGGCGGGCTGTCCTGCTTCACGCGCTTCGCCGGCGGCTCCACTGGCGGCTCGACCCGCGGCTCCGCCCGCGGCTCCGCCCGCGGGTTCGTCTTTTTCCAGGCAAACCCCTCGGGCGCGTGCCACATCGCCGCCGGCGGCCGCACCGCGGCGTCGTCGTCAGCAAACCGCGTCTTGTCGACGCGGTTGCGCCGCCGCATGTTCACGCGCACGAGCTCGACCGGAGCGTCGCCCTCGCCGGGCTTGACCGCCGGCGGCGCGCCGTCCTCATCGTCCGCGGAGGCCGTCTCGCGCTTCGGCGCCGCGGACTGGTACAAATGCGACTCGGGGCCGAGGCACCGGCCCTTGAGGTGCCGCTGCAGTGTGTCGCAGCGCGTGAACTCCATGTCGCAGTCCGTGCAGCGGAACGGCTTGAAGTTGAGGTGCTCGACGGCGTGCCGGATGCACAGCAGCTTCGTCTCGAAGTCCTTGTTGCACAGAGAGCAGAAGAACCGCGAGTACTCGGGCGTCTCGCGGTAGATCGCGACAAACCCACGGCGCTCGAGATTCGACACGAGCTCGGCCTGCTGGTCGAGCCAGTACCGCTTCGACCGCGGCAGCTTCGGCGGCTTCGTGCCCGTGCCGGCAAGGTACGAGTCGCGCCGCCGCCGCAGCGCCTCGTAGTCGTGCCGCTCGCGCTCGCGGTCGCGGTCCTCGTACAGACTGCTGTCGATCCGCGTCGGGTTCGTCAGCGCCGGCGGCGGCGGCGGCATGTCGCCCGACGGCGCGACGTTCGGCGGCGGCATCATGCCCGGCGGCCACAGCGTCCCGACGGGCTTCTGCCGCATGAACGCGTTCTCCGTCGCGCTGGCCGGCGGCTCCTTCGGCGGCGACGAGATGCGGAACATCGTCTTCCGCGCCGAGAACCGCTGCGCGTCGGCCTGCGGGCTGCTCTGTGAGGTCGTCACCGGAACCGGCGTATGCTGGGTGCTAGGCTTCGGCTGCGTGCTGGCCTTTGTGCTGGCCGGCGTGCTGGCCTTAGTGCTGGCCGGCGTGCTAGCCTGCGTGCTGGCCGGCGAGCTAGCCTGCGTGCTAGCCTGCGGCTGCGCACTAGGCTGAGATGATGCACTGCGCGGGGCCGACTCTTGTCGGGCTACATTCGTCGGGGTCCCCGGCGTCCGCGGCGTTCCCGGAGACGCGGCGCTCGGCACACTAGGCGCCCGCGGATTAGGCGTCGAGACCAAAGCCTCCGGCTTCACGGTGTCGGCGCTGTGCTGCGGCGAGCCCGCGCTCGGCCTCACGGGCTGCGCTGCGGAAGGCTGGAGCATGCTCGCGTTCGGGGACGGCACTGCCTGCGCCTGCGCGGCTTGTGCGGCGCGCGCCTGCGCGGCCTGCGCGATCGCGAGGTTCCCGAACGCCCCGTAGGCGCCCATCGGCGGCACGAGCCCCGGCGGCATGGCCATGCCGCCCGGGAACTGGTTCGGCAGCATCGGCGGGTACAGCATCATTCCGGGGTACCCCATCGGCATGCCCAACTGCATTCCCATCGACATCGCGAGCATCGGGTTCGACGGCGCGAGCTGGCTGAGATCCAGCGAGCCGACGGGTGCAATCGCGCCGCCGGGCGTCGGCGCCGTGCCGGGTGTGAACCCGGCGCTCGGCGGCATGCCCGGCGTGAACGGGCTGTTGAATGCGTACGCACCGGGGTACGCGCCGAATCCCGGAATCCCGCTCGGCATGCCCGGCGTCCCGCCTGAAACAGGCTGGGGAGTCCCGGGCATTCCTGGCGTACCCAGCGTGCCCGCGTGGGCTCCGGGAGCCGCCTTATCCGAGCCCGCGCTGTTCGGCGCGAACATGTTCAGCGGCATGCCTGGCGCGAACCAAGGCGCGCCGTATTGCGGCGGGAACGCGCCCGCCGACATCGCGTTCATCGCGGCGAACTGCATCTGCTCGGCGCTGAGCCCGGGGACGCCCTGTGGGGCGTGGCCCGGAATCGACACGGGCAAAGTCGCGCCTTGCGGTGTGCTCACGTTTGGTGTGCTCACGTTTGGTGTGCTCACGTTTGGTGTGCTCACGTTTGGTGTGCTCACGTTTGGTGTGCTCACGTTTGGTGTGCTCACGTTTGGTGTGCTCACGTTTGGTGTGCTCAGGTTGTGCGTGCTCGGGTTGTGTGTGCTCACGTTTGGTGCGCTCGGGTTGTGCGTGCTCAGACTTTGCGGGGTACTTCCAGGCAGTGCTCCCTGTACGTTCGCGGCTGCTGGGGCTGATGGCGTCGCTGGAGCCACCGCACTCGGAGTTGCTGGAGCAGCCGTAGCTGGAGCAGTCGTAGCTGCAGCCGTGGCTGGGGCCGCCGTAGCTAGAGCGGCCGTGGCATTACTAGCTGCCATTGCCAGCGCCGTGATCGGGGAGTCAAGCGCATGCGGCGCACTATGCACTGCACTACGCACTGCAGGTACTCCCGCCAGCGGCTTTCCCGGCATCACTGGCGGCACCAACCCTGCGCTCCCATCTGTAGGCTTTCGCGGCACGTCTAGCTGTTCTGGCGCGATCGCAGGCGCCGGCGACACGGGCGACCGCGGCAGCGGATCCGCAGGCGCTTCAGTCTGCACCTCGCTCTGCGCTTCAGAGTTCTCGGCCGCCTGCACACCCGCCTCTGCTCCTGGCGGCGTCGGGCCCTGCTCAGAGCCTGTACCCGACGCCTCATTCGACGCCACGCTCAAAGCACTCGTAGCCGCACGCTCAGGCTCGTCTCCGGTGGGCTGCTCGCCACGTGCGGGATTATCGTTCTGAGCTGCTTCGCGGCCATCCCTTCGTTTCTCATCCGCCGCGCTGTTCGCGTTTGCAGAGCTGTCGGAGACGGTGCGCTCGGCCAATGCGGTTCCGGAGATCGTGTTCGTAAACGGAACTACGCGCGGTTCAACTGCGGCCGGGACTCGGTGGTCGACGCTCATATGCTTTTATCCAGGTTGCGGGGATAGAGTGTATTAACCCGCTTGCGACGGCGTGACTCGAGTATTTGTCACGGACGAAACTTAAACCTTGAACGAAGGCGACAGCAAATTGGAGGTTTGGAGTGGTTTTCCTTCGACCCTATCTCGATCTGGCCGGAGGGTTCTGACAGAATCCAGTCCTATATCACGTGGGTTTTTAGGCGTATCTAGGAGCAATTTATGCGCGCTCGCAGGCGAATGCAGCTTTTTTTAGCCAGGCGCGCTCAGCAACACTGTTGATTTTGGGGAATTTTCGGGATTGGAGCGCTCAGCTAGTGTTGTGCGAGGCGCAGGTGCTCGTGTTTTAATTTCTACGTGCTTAGAGCCTTTGTGTGTGCGCAATGAGTGCTGCGTGCCGGCAACAGTCGACCCTTATGCCAAAGCGGTAAGGTGACTAATGCACAACGTAATCAGAACGAGCAATGATATGGGCATGCCTCCAGGGCTGACCCACGCAGGCTCAGCAGTACGTAATACAGGTGTGTCAGGGAGCGGGCGCGGCGGCGCTGGGCAATTACCGACAAATCTGGCGGTGGACTAGCCGGCCCGTCGCACGCGTAGATGCGTGCAAATGCAAAATTAACTCAGGGCACCCTAATTAGGGATTGCCGCCAACAGACCTGACCGCCAGTACCGAATCCTAAGTAATCAAAAATAAGTCAAAGCCGAGGTATGCAAGATTATGTACAATTTAATTAATTTCCGAGCTTGTTGCGAACTCTAATTCAGACATCCACCGGCGAAAGTCCACCGATCAAGGTCAACCGATCAAAGCCAACCGATCAAAGTCAATCGATCAAAGTCAACCGGTCCGCCGCGACGCGACGTCCACCCAGCGTCCTTAGGCGCTGTCCTTGCGCATGACTTTGTCGCTGATTTCGGGATACGCGAGCCTGCCGTCGATGGGGAGAATGCGGTCGAGCGCCTTGTTCTGCAGAAACGAGAACGCGTTCGACGAGAACCAGTACAGCTGCAAGGCCGAGGCCGCCTGGAAGCTGATGGCCATGAAGATCACCGAGCCCGCTCGGCTGATGTTCGCGATGAGCGCGACGGCCGACGGCCCGCGCTTGCCCTGCGGCTGCGGCGCGAGCCGCGCGTTCAGCTCGACGTTGCTGAGGGCGAGCGCGCCGATCCCGAGCGGCAGCAGCCCGAGCGGGTCCGGCTCGACGAGGTTGCGGAACCACCAGAACTGCGACTGGTCGACGTTGCCGAACTCGGTGACGCCCGTGAGGTCGAAGCCGACGAGGCTGCGCACGGCGAACGACATGGCCACAAACACGGGGATCTGCACGGCCGGGAGCACGAGCGCCTTCCAGTTCTGGCAGCCGAGCTCGCGGTAGAGCGCGACGCGCCGCTTGCGCCGCTCCTTCGCCGCAAGCACGTTGATCTGCTCGGGCGTCAGCTTGCTGCCCCGCAGCGCGACAGACTGCGCCAATTGCACCTTTATGATCGGCACGGACGCGGCCAGAAGCGGCTGGGCCTCGCGCTGCCGCGCGATGCGCCGGCGGTTCCACACGGCGAGCGGCAGCGTCGTGAAAAATCTGATGGTGCAGGTCATTAGCGGGATAAACACGGGCCACGGCAGCCCCGACGCCGCGTGCCAGCTCTCAACAAACAGTTTCAGCGGCGCGATCGTTTCCGTCACGGTCTCGACGCTGAGCATCCGGCGAGGCGGCCTGGGCGGCCGCAGCGCGGACCGGAGCGCTACGCGAAGCATACCCTAGTGGTGGATCGTATGCACGGTAAGACGATAGTATGGACGGTAAGACGGTATATATGGATAGTATGAGGACGGCATTAGGAGACGGAGTGGAGATGGGGGTAGATGGGAGCAGGGCTTTCGCGAACTGTAATGTTGCGTCACAATATTTGAAGTGAGGTGGCGGTCGCTGTGGGGCCTGCAAGGGCCTGCAAATATCTCTCTACCAAGGATAGGTGATGATTTATCTTTGGTCTCCATCGAAGGTATATCTTCGGCCTCTCGGCTAGGTTGCTGCTCTAAACAGACATTGCGTCTTTTAAGTAGTTGAATACACTTGAACCATATATGAGCGAAGTTTTTACGAACATAAATACGAGCTTTAAAACACAGTGCGCTTGTTTGCCTCGGAGTAGAACAGTACTCCATGTTGACCAGCTGAGTTCTAG
>JAJMCC010000070.1:0-36970 GCA_030584945.1 Starmerella roubikii | reverse complement strand
CAAACAATCGGCAATCGAGCTTCATCGTGATGGTGCTTACTAATAATAAGTGGGTCAAAAGCGGTAATGTAGTAATAGTGTAAACCTTGTTGAAGCATACCGAGAAGATAGCATCACTCTCGACTTTCAATGACAATAGAAGAGAAAACATGCATTTACTATTGGTAAGCCGCCTTTTGACGATAATATCTAAATAGCGGACAAGTATAGCGTATGTATAATCTCATATGTCGTCAGTACGGGCTCTTAATTTTTCACTTATCAAGTTTGGTCAGCGGGCTTTCGTTCGCTTGGACAGGCATCACTCTGATCGGCGCCGAGCACGAAGCTCGCGGTTCCTCACGTTAGCTACGAGAGCATTTAGTCGCCTTTGGCGGGACTCCTGTGTCTTCTGTCGAATCCTCTGCTCAATTTCGAGGATATCCTCTTCGACTTGTTGGTTGTCCTGAGTGTATTGGCGCATGTCCTGTTCGAAATCGCGAAGGCTCTGATTAACGGCGCGCATATCCTGTGCGGCCTCGCAGTCGTTTTTCTCAACTTGGCGGAAATGCTGCTGGGCTCTGCGGGCATCCTGATCAACTCGGAGATCGTTTTGCTGGGCTTTCGCTGATGTCCTGCTTGATTTGCCAAGAGTTAAGCTCGACTTGAAGGTTGTCCAGCTCAACATCGCGAGAGTCCAGCTCAACATCGCAAAAATCCAGTTCAGCTTGGGGGTTGTCCTGCTCAATTTGGTAATTGACCAGCTTGACTTGTTTGACATTTAATTCGGCTCGGAGGTTGTCCAGTTTGGCTTTGAGGATGTCAAAGTTGGCTTGGTGAGCATCCTCCTTAGCGCGCTCTATGCGAAAGAGTTTCGTCCCGTCTCTTCTAATCTTGACGGATAGAATTACCAGAAAGCAACATGCTGAGATGATGAAAAGGCTTATCGTGCCATTTGCGAGGTCTTTGCTCGATGCGTTCTCCACCATGCTTAAGGTCGCACTAGGGTGGCGCACACAATTATTCTCAGGCAACGGTTCAGAGGTGAGTAGGCCCACATCTTGCGTAGATGTCATGACTGAGCTACCAGCAAGGCGCATGGAATTCTCAGACTGGAGCATGCCGTCAGTGATGGCGCACATGGGCTCATCGAATATGAGACTCATCTATTCGCGAAGTTCCTCGAGAGTGCTGGGAGTTTTACAGTAAGGACTCTCATCGGTACATTCAATTGTTGGAGATAGTTGCAAAGACAATTGTTTGACTTCATTGTCCTCTGGAGAAGGTATTTTTCCGAACACTGATTTCCATTTTCCACGTACACTGCCTCCGATGAATATCGCCAATTTAGGTAGCAACAACCTTTCATTGTTAAATGTCGATTATAGAGTGTGATGCAGAAGAAAAGAAGGAGCTCAAGATACGGGTTACAGCTCAAAATTGACCGAAGTACCTAAATAAAGCTTAGCACCCTTTGCAAAGGAAAACGAAGGTTGAAATGTATATATCTACATATAGCCATGATTATTCGTAAAGAACTTGTTTTGTACGCAGAAACTTTACCTGAAAATGCCGGCTTTCTTAGGCACATAGAGTGTATACTGCCTATTTTGGGTGCATATCCAGTGTAATTTCAGTAGCCATCTCAGAGTGTAGCCTGAATCATTTTCTTGAATATTTGCTGTTAGATTACACTCATAAAAGAGATTGGATTATGCGGCAAATGAAAAGAATCGGCGTACAGACATGCCGCTTGCAAGACCTCCCCCACACTGGGGGCCTCTGCACGGCGCGAAAATTGAATGCTTTACTGCAATTATTGCCAGAAGGCACACCATAATCTGCAGTCGAACAGCTGCGCCCAAAAGGAAAAAATCGAATCAGAGGTTGTCGAAATTCAAAAATGAAAAAAAAAAAATGGCGACACCTGCAGGACTCGAACCTGCGCGTGCAGAGCACAGAAGATAACAATCATAGAGATTCGAGTCTTCCGCCTTAACCACTCGGCCAAAGTGCCATTACCTGCCAAAATCTCCACTAGTATGACAGATGTGGGCTGCTACTGAAGTGAAATTTCTAGCTTGAGTCATCCCAGAAAAAACTCGCCCGTACGCAGGACACATAATAAGGCACTCGACTAAATAAAGCTGACTGAACTTTCCCGCGTCATACTCTCACCAGCAGCACTAAAATCTACACGTCTACACTAGCTATGCAGTTCCTGAGCGATTGGACCCAAATCGCACACGTCTCTAACCGTCGCTCATTTTTGCACAAACATGCTCACATCTGCTCGCACACGTTCGCATGAGCTCATTGCCACTCGCACTATCGCCACAGCGTTGCCGCCCGCACCATTGCCGCCCGCACCATCGCGCAGTTCACAATAAAAGCGAGCATCCGCCGCTCGTAGGGTATGGCCGCCACCGAGCCTTTCAGACCGGACTTGAACGTGAAGCTCATCTGTCCTGAATGCCGCATTGACCCGCCGGACATCGAGGAGAGATTTGCAGAGGGAGATCTCGTGTGTGGGAACTGCGGGCTCGTGCTCAGTGACAGGATCGTCGACAACCGCTCCGAGTGGCGTACCTTCAGCAACGACGACCACGGCAACGACGATCCGAGCCGTGTTGGCGACGCTGCGAACCCGCTGCTCGACGGGAACCAGCTCGACACGATCGTCGCTGTGGGCCCGCCGGGGTCGACGTTCGGCCGCGAGCTGAGCCGCGCGCAGAACAACAGCAGCAGCGACAAAAAGGGCGGGCAGCTCGTGCAGGCGTTCTCGCGGATCACCCACATCTGCGAGGCGGACTCGCTGCCCCGCACCGTCCAGGACGCCGCGAAGCAGGCCTTCCGCGTCGTCCATGGTCAGCCAACGCTGCGCAGCCGATCAACGGCCTCGATCATCGCGGCCGCGATCTTCGTGGCCTGCCGCTACTCGCGAGTGCCGCGCACGTTCCGCGAAATCGCCGCGCTCACCCTCGTGCCGCCGCAGGACATCGGCCGCACCTTCAAGATCATGGAGCGCATTCTACAGCGCACATCCTCCCAGGAGCTCGGCCTCGGCATCCAGGACTCGACGTCGTACCGGTCCTCGCAGACGCGCGCCGAGGATCTCATCAGGCGCTTCTGCTCGAGGCTCGATACGAGCATGGCCGCGACGCGTGCCGCCGAGCAGATCGCGGCCAAAGTGCGCGATCTCGGCACGCTCGCAGGGCGCAGCCCGACGTCGGTCGCCGCGGCCGCCATCTACATGGCAACCGCGCTGTTCAACGAGCAGCTGCCGGGCGCGACCATCGCCGAGTACACGGATGTGAGCGACGGAACGATCAGGACAAGCTATCGGCTTCTGCATGAAGTCAAGGACCAGCTCATCGATCCCGAGTGGATCGCCTCGGGGAAGGCGAAAATTGAGAGGCTGCCGAAGGTTTAGTGGGCGCACGGTGTAATGTTATATCAGTATTATGTGACGATTGTTTACGGTGCTTCGGTATCGCGAGGCAGGAATGACCTAGCTCGGTGCGTTGAAGTTAAATAGATATGCGCTAATTCTTAAAGTGCGGCAGAGGTGCATTTGGATTGTACCTGCAAACCGAAATGCTCTACACTCCGCTCCCATTCTGCGTTCCGTCCGGCCGTCGCCTTAACACGGCCACTCCTTCAACATGATACGTTTGCGGGAAAAAGTCGAACCCGCGGAGCGACTCGACTCCATACAGCCCCTGGGCCTTCGTAACAAAATACTCGAGGTCGCGCGCTTGGCTGTGCACGTTGCAGCTCACATACACGATCTTAGCGGGGCCGAACTCAAGCAGCTGGTCCAAAAACACGTCGTCACAGCCCTTGCGCGGCGGGTCGATAACGACCGAGGTTCGACTCGCATCGACATCGTTGACCTGCTCAAAGATTTTCTCGGCTTGCCCGACCACAAACGACGCGTTCTTCACCGAATTCAGCGTCGCATTCGTGCGAGCAAACTCGACGTTCTGCGCCGAGATCTCGACACCAACAACGCGCTCGGCCTGGCCGCTGCAGGTGATCGCAAACAAGCCGCATCCGCAGTACGTGTCCACAAGGTACTGTGGCGGCTTGCCTTCAATCTGGAGGGCCTCAGCGACGTACTTCGTGACGACCGGCAGAATCGAATTATTGTTTTGGAAAAACTCGCCGGCCTTGTACTCAAACACATACTCGCCCACCTGCTCGCGCATGACTTGCCGTGGATCGAGCACCAGTTCCTCATTTTGCGCTTCGCGGATCAGGAAGGTGACGCCACGTTTGAAACTCTTAAAATTCTCGTGCGCACGCTGTCTTTCTAATGCAATTCCGCGATTCACGACAGGCGTGCCAATCACACACTCCTCGATGTCCAGCAGCTCCTTCCGCCCTTTCTGGCCGAATCCAATAGGGAAATCGGCCGAAGTGAGCCCGCCTTTCTTAGGAACGTCGAAATGCGGCGTCAATTTCGTGCGGTAGCCAAACTGCAGCGGCGATGCAACGGTGGAGCCAATGGCGGGCAAAGGCACATTGGGCGCGAAATACTTGTACGCAAGCGTGACGACGTTCTTTTTGATCTCGAGCTGGTGCTCGTAGCTCGTATTCTGATACTGGCACCCCCCGCACTTGCCAAAATAGGAGCACTTCACCAATTCATCGTTGCGGTTGCTGCTGGGGTGCACGACCTCACGCAGCTCAGCCTCGAGGTAGAATTCCTCTGTGCGGTAGACCTGCGCGTTCACAACGTCTCCAGGAAGGGTGAACGGCACGAGCACAACACGATCCATGCCTTTATCGCGGGCCAATCCGCTCCCATTCGAGGCCAATCCCACAATCTCTAAATTCTCGACCAGTTTGTGTAAGGGCCACGGCTGTGAACGGTCGCGGTTCACAAACGCCGTCATGTCGTTCGGCGTCGCATCGGGCCACAAATCGGCAATATTCCGGCGTAGAACACCCTCAGAACTGGTGGGATCGATTCGCGGAGACTTGAACTTGCGCAATTTCTTCGGATTCGGCTTGATCCTTTTGGCAGGCGGCGATGGCATCCGAGCTATTTTGTGCATGGAATTTTTCAGGGCGAAGGGGAGCATGGTGGTCATTTAGCGCGCGTCTTACAGGCCAAGTGCGCAAACTTCAGATCATCTGTAGTCAAAGGATGCGCCGCAGTTTAATACTCTCCAATCGATCGATTCAGCGCGGTGAAGTGCCGCTAAATGTCCTGTTTTTTGAAATTGTGCAGGGTTGCCCACATCTACTGAAAAATTACATAATTTTTTTTGTTACTCTCTATGCCGCAGAAAAAAATCGACTCGCGCATCCCCGCGCTGATCCGCAACGGCGTGCAGACCAATGAGCGTAGCTTTATCATTATGGTAGGCGACAAATCGCGGAACCAGCTCCCGAATTTGCACTATCTCTTGACGTCTGCGAACCCGCACGCGAACAAAAACGTCCTTTGGGCGTACAAAAAGAAATTGCTCGGGTTCACATCGCACAGAAAGAAGCGAGAGGCTAAAATCAAACGTGAGGTCAAGCGTGGTATCCGCGAGGTCAACCAACAGGACCCCTTTGAGCTGTTTATTTCGCTGCAGCAGATCAGATACGTTTACTACAAGGAAACGGACAAAATCCTGGGTAACACTTATGGCATGCTCATTCTGCAGGATTTCGAGGCAATGACGCCGAACATCCTTGCTCGCACTATTGAAACCGTTCAAGGCGGCGGGCTTGTCGTCTTGCTTCTGCAGTCGATGACGTCGCTGAAGCAGTTGTACTCGATGACCATGGACGTGCATGCGCGCTACCGCACCGAGGCCCGCGAGGATGTTGTCGCGAGGTTCAACGAGCGGTTTATTCTGTCGCTGCAGTCGAACCGCAACTGTCTTGTTGTGGATGACGAGTTGAACGTGCTGCCCGTTTCCGGCGCGAAGGGCGTGCGCGCGCTGCCGCCAAAACTAGAGGAGGACCGCGAGAATCTCGAGCTGGCCCAGCTTGTAGAATCTATGGAAGGCGTGAATACAGTCTACCCGCTCATCAAGCTCTGTAAAACCATTGACCAGGCGCGCGCGATTCTCACATTTGTCGACGCTGTGGAAGACCGCACTCTGCGGCAGACCGTTTCTCTGACTGCAGGACGTGGTCGCGGTAAGTCGGCTGCAATGGGCCTGGCTATTGCCTCGGCAATTGCTCACGGGTACTCGAATATTTTCATCACGAGCCCGAGTCCCGAAAACTTGAAGACGCTGTTCGAGTTCGTTTTCAAGGGCTTCGACGCGCTCGGATTCGAGGAGCACCAGGACTATGACATCATCCAGTCAACGAACCCGGAGTTCAACCGGGCGATTGTCCGCGTCAACGTGTTCAAGACGCATAGGCAGACATTGCAGTGGATCCAGCCCAGCGACGCTCAAGTCCTCGGCCAGGCAGAGCTGCTCGTCATCGACGAAGCCGCAGCGATTCCTCTGCCGTTGGTCAAAAAGCTGCTGGGGCCTTACCTCGTGTTCATGGCCTCAACGATCAACGGTTACGAAGGCACGGGCCGCTCGCTATCCCTGAAACTGCTGAGCCAGCTCCGGAGCTCGAGCGGCAGCAGTGATCGCAAGCTCAGGGAAATCACGCTCGACGAACCGATCAGGTATGCTCCAGGCGACCCTGTAGAGAAATGGCTGAACAAACTGCTGTGCCTCGACGCGACTACGGCGAGTACCACTCCAGTGGGCGGCTACCCGCATCCGAATGACTGCGAGCTGTACTCGATCAACCGAAACACTTTGTTCAGTTTCCATCCTGTGAGCGAGGCCTTCCTGCACAAAGTGATGGCGCTCTACGTCGCGAGCCACTACAAGAACAGCCCCAACGATCTGCAACTTCTCAGTGACGCGCCGGCCCATCAACTGTATGTTCTGTTGGCGCCGCAGAAAAAGGGCGCGACCACTCTTCCCGAGCCGCTGTGTGTTATCCAGCTAGCGCTCGAGGGACAGATCTCGAAGAAGTCCATGGCCTCGTCCTTGGCTGCTGGTCAGCGTGGAGGTGGCGATCTCATTCCGTGGGTCGTTTCGCAACAGTTCCAAGATACGGAATTTGCGACACTCAGCGGTGGCCGTGTCGTGCGCATTGCCACAAACCCGGACTACGTCGGTATGGGCTACGGCCAGCGCGCCATGGACCAGCTCGCACGCTTCTTCAAGGGCGAGTTCACGCCTCTGAACGAGGGCACCGAGCTGTTCAAGGCCGACTTCGAGGTCGATAACGCGCGCGTTCAGGAACAGGACATGACTCTGCAGGCCGAGGAACTACGTTCGCGCGATCCGCGGAGCATGCCCCCGTTGTTGATGCGGCTCAGCGAGATGCAGCCCGAGCCGCTCGACTACCTTGGCGTGTCGTACGGCATGACGCAGCCGCTATTCCGATTCTGGCGCCGCCAGCAGTTCTTGCCCGTTTATCTTAGGCAGACGACGAATGACCTCACGGGCGAGCACACGAGCATCATGATCCGCGCGCTCCAGGAAACGGACGCGAAGTGGCTGACCGACTTCTCCGTGGACTTTGGCCGCCGTGCCATCCAGCTGCTAGCGTACAACTTCCGTGAGTTCCCCGCAGTTCAGGCGCTTGTGCTGTTGCAGGCAGTGCCCAACACAGCTACGAGCGTTGTTGGCAAGCACTGGCTTGACGAGCAATATACACCATTTGACCTGAAACGGCTCGATTCGTACGCGCAAGGACGAGTCGACCACCATGTAATTACGGATCTTGTGCCGTCGATTGCCGAGGCATACTTCCGTCATAGCTTTGGTGACGAAGTTGCCCTCAGCAGCGTCCAGCAGGCTGTGCTACTTGGCGTCGGTTTGCAGAAGAAGGAGATCGGCGACGTCGGCAATGAGCTGAGTCTGCCGTCGAACCAGGCGCTCGCGATGTTTAGCAAGACGTTGCGCAAGGTCGCTGGATTCTACCGCAAGATTCTCAGCGACGAGATCGACGCAGAGATGCCGGAAATGAGGGATGGCCTCGATGAGGAGCCCATCGCGCACGAGGACGCGCGTAATGGCGTGAAGCTCGACAACAGCGAGAGCGATGCAAGCATGGACGGCGAGGATGACGAGGAAGGCGAAGACGAGGACGCCAAGCATAAGCGGCGCGAGCTTATAAACGCGCTCGATTTGAAGCGCTATGAAATCTCTAATGAGGCTGAGTTTGACAAGGACACCGTCGAGCGAGGCGCGAAGCATGGGAAAGTCGCCGTGAAGCAGCCGAGCAAGAAGAAGCGCGAAAACATGGACGATATTTATAAGGAGGAGATGGCCAAGACCAAAAAGTCGAGGCGGTAATCTATGTATATAACTAATGTCATGAATTCCACACTTACAAACTTATAATTCAGTAATATTGAACAAGAAATTTTGAGATTGATTCACTGATTTTTTCGTGTTTTGTCCGACTAAGAGCTCGGATTCTGTCATTGTTCATGCTTGAATCATCCCATAATTTTTCAGCCAGAACCCATCTCCTATGAGTGAAATTCAGAACTCGAATCCGACGATTCTCGAGGAGTGGCAACTCCCGACAAGGCAGGCCGAGCAGAAATTCTCAACAGACTTGTCTGTGCTCCAGCAGTTCTCTGTGCTGAGCGACCCCGAGCTTAGCGACACGGCGAGCGATGAAGAAATCGAGCCCATCGACGCGCAAGAGATATTCGACCTAATAGCCAATGTACGCGATCCCGAGCATCCTGTATCGCTTGCACAGCTTGCCGTTGTGGCTCTAGACCGCATTAAAGTTCAAGACTCCGGCGAGGGCCTCGCGCTCGTCCACGTTGAAATCACACCCACAATCACACATTGCAGCCTTGCGACGCTTATTGGGCTCGGCCTAAGAGTGCGATTAGAGCGCAGTTTGCCGCCGAGATTCCGAATAAAGATCACTGTGACGCCAGGAAGCCATCAAAGCGAGCATCAGGTGAACAAGCAGCTCAACGACAAGGAGCGCGTCGCGGCGGCTTGCGAGAACGACCAGCTGTTGAAGGTCATTGGGGACATGCTCAAATATACGTAACGACTGTAAACGCAACGAATCATGATTTTTGCGACGCTTAAGAAATGAATATATACCGTACATGGATGCATAACGAATGTGTTTATGCCATACAGAGACTCACCCCGCCGATTTTACTCGGCCATTCCGAGCTTCTCCAAGGTCGCGAGCATCTTCGCGCGCGTCTTTTCCGTGAGTTCGCCAATATCCTCCTTCTTGACTCCGACCGTCGGAATAGGCTCGAGCACCTCGACTCTGATTGTGCCCGGCTTCGAGGTCTTAGTGCGCGGGTTCCACAGCTTAGAGTAGTTGCTGATGACGTACGGCACAATCGGGACCTGCGCCTGCTGCGCGAAGTGGAAAGCACCCTTCTTGAAAGGCAGCAGCATCGGCTCGGTCGACCGCGAGCGCGTCCCCTCAGGGAACATGAACACGTTCTGGCGGTCCTCGACGACCTCGCGCGACGCAGCGCGGAACGCGCGCATCGGGTCTTCACGACGCGCGCGCTCGACGAAAATGGCCTTGCTCGACGCCATGAACCAGCCCAAGAACGGGTACCATTTCAGTGCTTTCTTAGCCGTGACGCTAGTCCATTTCGGGAACGTCGCACCGAGCAGCAGGATGTCGAGCTCACTCTGGTGGTTTGCAATAAAAACCGCCGGCCGCGTTTTCCCGAGGTAATCATGCGGATCATGGATCTCAATCTTGTAGCCGAGGAATACGCGGCAAAGGGCGTAGAAAGTGCGGGCCGTGATCCACTGAACAAGGCCCTGTTTGCCGAATATTGAGAACGCGAGCCCCTCGATCGTGCCGGCGAGCGCGCACACGATAATTAGGAAGATGTACACGATCAAACGTGCGTAGAAACGCAGAGGTTTGATGATATTCAGATAACCAAGCAGCAGAGCAACGCCGCTGGCCAGGCCTGCGTAGCGGGCAATCTTCGAGAACTCTATCATGGACCCAACCCAAAACTATCTTTGGGCCAGTGCCGCATCTTATATCCCTTATAAGCGGACCGAGCTGTTTTCCTATAGCTGCCTAGGGAAAGCAGACTTTATGATAACTAGTCGGATAGTGTGCGTGTTTATATATTCTCGCAAAATATTGGAGTAATTTGGCCTTAAGAAGTGCGATTTAGTGGACCCAGCAACGTTTTAAAACATGTGTTGCGAGCTCAGTGTCGAACAGTTATGAAGCGGTTTGCTCATTAGACCAGCAGCTGTTCAATTCAGGATAAATAGCAGCTGCTATACATCGGCATGCGCTGATTCTGGATTTATCGATCGTGCATGCCGCGAAATACCGCGTTCCTACTTTCCAAAATTCTTGGCATTGATAAATGCTACTACACTACTTGCACAGGGTATTTTACACTACAGGTATTACTCCCAGGAGACCGTGAACTGCTTGATCCAGGCGCCTGCAGTAGTGAGATTTTGCAGCCCAGTAACGAACAATGTTTGGTTCGTGTAGTCGAAGCCCACCGTGGTGTTGCTGAACTTGACCTGCTTAGGCTTGTTTTGCACGCCGAGAACCGTGACGTTGGCAAGAGGCTGGCTCTCGTTGTAAGTACCGAACGGCACAGCCGTCAGCCGGTTGTTGCCCGCAATAAAGTTGACCGTCAATGTCGCGTTTTGCACAAGACTCTCGCCGTCGTCCAGGTACAGCTCACCAACAGCCTGGCCGTTCTTATCGAGCGCGGCAATGAGCCCGAATGGGTTCTTGCGCGAGTCGCGAATGACATCAGCCGGCTCCTGAGTCGGCAGAATGCCACCGCCGCGGAAATGTACGGGAATGTAGCCCAAGGGAGCGTGCAAGGTCTGGTTGTGGCTCGTGAAGTTCTTCTGCTCGTGGGTGTACCAGTCATAGTACACTTCCGTCGTGCCCGCGCCGGGGAAGTCGCCGACGACCGTCGACGTGTTAGGCTCGAGGACGGGAGTGACAAGCAGCCAGTCGCCAAGGAAGAATTGGTTGTCATTGAAGGCATACGACTTGTCGTTCGGGAACAGCCAGCGCTGGTGGCGCAACAGGGGCATACCTGTGTTGTGGGCCTCGTTCAGTAGAGTGTAGTGATACGGCAACAACAGGTAGCGCATGTGCAAGGACTGGCGCGTCGCCTCAGCAACGTCGGCCCACAGGTAAGCTTCCTGCGGGTGTGCTCCTAAGGTATTGTGCGAGCGCATGAACGGGAAGAACGATGCCAACTGCATCCAGCGTGCGCAGAGCTCCATATCAGTGTTACCATTGAAGCCGCAGGCATCAACACCGTAGAAAGGAATTCCACCAACGCTCGCAGTCTGCATGTACTGCTGAATACTGTGGGCCATCCAGAACCAATCGGCGAAGTTGTCACCACCCCACTTTGCAGTCCAGTTGCCAGAGCCCGCTGACGCGGACCTGGTCAAAACAAACGGACGCTTGGTCGGCTGCGTGGCGAGAAGCGCGTGGTAGCTCGCGTTGCTCATCATGTGGCCGAAGATTCCCTCGAGCTCGTACTCGAGGAAACCATTCGCGTGCACAGCATCGGGAGCGACGTGGTGAAAGCCAATGTCGTACTCCTCCTGGTAGTAATCAACAGCGTACGGAGGATGCAAAATGTTTCCTTTACCAGGGAGCTTGTAGTTCTCCGCCTGCTGCCAGGTCGTGCTCATATTCGTATAATTAGGCGGGATGATCGGCTCGTGCGTAATGTTCGCATGTGCGAACGACTTGTTTGTGATGTTGATTCCACGGGGGTACATATTCGTTGGAAGTCCCCAAGGATCAGCGGCATCCATAGGGCCCGTAATCGAGTCCACGATATCCATTGGGATGGAGCCCATGACATACGAGGACGGCTCATTCATGTCATTCCACAAACCATCAAAGTTCATCTTTTGGTACCAGTTAAGAACCTGCTCGCTCCACCAGTCCTGCGTGTTATTGTGCATCCAATCGGGGAAAACCACAAAGCCAGGCCACACCTCGCCAACGTACTCATCCAAAGTCGATCCATCCTTTAAGAAAACGTCCAGGTCATGACCCTCATGGTAAGCCGTGTAGTTCGGATAGAAAGAGGTGTTTTTACCAGGAATGTAAATACCAGCATCCAACAACGGCACATAGTGGTTACCATCTTCGTGGAGCTCATCAATGAAATCACCAATGTCCTTGAACGCGTCGCCAATAGTGAAGTCCAAGTACCGGTCCATGTAGTCGAGGTCGTTCCACCACGTCTCAACGGGGATGTTTGCATTCTTGAAATTCTCGCGCACTTGCTTCAGCTCATCAAGATCGCGGTAGCCCCAGCGGCATTGATGGAAACCGAACAGGAAGTACTGCTGCATTGTAGGCAAGCCAATTGCGTTGATGTACTGAGAGATCGCCTTCTTCGGCGTCGGTCCAGCGAAAAAGAACAGATCAACAATGCCACTCAACGTACGCCAAGTGAGGTCAGTGTCACCGATACGGACTTCCTGAATGGCACTTGTTCTCCACCAAACAGCATGCGTCGTGTTAGTATCATAGCGCTGGTCGTAGTATGCTGGGTAGATGCCATACAGACTCTTTCCGGGCGGTGTTTGGTTATCAGTCGTAATCATGGTCCGCGTGGTGTTCGGCTTGATCTCCAGGTCACCGGCAACATCACCAAGACCAGAAATAACGTGGCCACGGGGAAGAGACGTGTTCAATTGGACGAATTGGTTCTCAAAAACGAGTGGATTTCCACGAGTGTCGAACAAGGCCTCGCCAGTCGACTTACGGATCACGGCAAAGCCGAAGTTATCAGTATCGTATTCAAACAATAGATCGCTGTCGGCAATATCGACCTGCTCATTCGCAGAGGGACGGCGAAGAATGTCTTCGGGCAGAATGAACACATCCGTGAGGTTCGTCGGCTGGATCCTCACATTGAGGCGGTCTTCAGACTGATAGGTAACCGTCAAATTGAGTGTGTCGAAGTCATAACCGTAGATATTTTTGGGCTGACCACGGATTTGAAGAATTCCGTGAAGACCCTGTTCCGTTCTGCTGACGTTGACAAGGCGGTAACCGTTACCGGCCTCGTTCGCATCAATAGCGGTAGTATTGTAGATGTTTGGCAGCTGAGTGACACCATCGCTCCAACTAGGCAGTGCCGTGAAAGAAGCCGGCTCATGGCTCGGCTCTTCAAGGATGACCGTATTTGAGGCATCCTGAGCCAAGGCTGGCACAGCAAATAGAAGAGTAGATAGCTTCATGCTGAAGAAAATATTAATCTTGGAAGTAAACTAGGCATTCTTTTATATAGCCGCCCGCCGATCTGCAAGTACATTCGGTATTTGCGGGGTACGAGGAAAACCGAGCCCACCATAAGAAAATATGCGACCACACCTGCATATTGCCATGGCCAGAGAAGCACAGAGACCTCCTATTTATTTGATAGATCGGTGTGTGATAGATTGGTGTCTAAAACATATACTATTTATTGCCGCTTGTTCCTATTTAGATATCGCATTAATTCTCAACAGGCAAAACGGCGAGGTTTAGGGTAACATACGTCATTCGCTGCATATCCCCGTAAGAGAACATGTTTCGTACACGGGTTTCCCTAGGAGATGCATTTGTTTCTCAGAATTATCGGGAAAATTACTTTTCAACTATTAATTTCGTCCTTAAAAGCTTAGTTCACTCAAGATTGCATGGGAAACCTTGCCTTTATTCCTAATACGAACCCCAAAAAAATTCCCATGACCTAGGATGTAGCAAAAACAACATACCCCTCGAAAATTTATGTAAAAATTAGGCTGCTTGACCTGAAGCTTTTGAATGAGTCGACTTTACCGTCTCTTATTTACCCAGCTTTGTTCACGCTAGATCTGTACAGTTCGGATTATCTAGGGCATGCATGTTACGGTGGGGAAACTCGGAAGATTGCATTGCCAGATTCCGCTGTCATATGCATCAAAATAGAGCAAGCAGATAGCTCAACTGCTGCTATGACGAAATGCACTATTCTAATTATTCCGTTATTTATAACAATCTATTACAAGCTAAGTATTAACTGTGTCAACAAGCACGACCAGCGACTCCACATCGCCAACGGCTTTGATGCTGATGTCACCAGTGACGGCGGCTGCGTCGTGTGCTTCCAACCGCTCGCCATTGACTTCGATGGCGCCCGAGGCGGGCGATACATAGCCGAGGCGGCATTGGTACTCGGCAGTTTTATGGGGTTCCAAAAACAAACTGAGAATGCGCGAGGGGCTTTTCAGAACAGGCGCTCTGTCTTCTGGCATGCCTGAGGCAACAACTCCCCACTTATTTTTGACTCTGTCGAGTCGTTTCGTGCCATAATGCGAGTTCGTGCTCTTCCTCGTTTGGAGGAGCCAGATCTGAAAAACGTTCGCAGACTGCGCGTCATCCGCAGCCATCTCGGAGTGGCGTACTCCGTTCGACCCGACGGACATGAGCTGGGCCTCTAACGGGGCAATCGAGTCGGTGAACCCGTTATCATCCACGTGCAGCACCGGAGACCCGCCCTCGAGCTTCCCGGTGAGTGGATGCAAGTTTGCGGGCAGCACAATCGACGCAATATCGACATTCTTGTGCGGATGCTCCGGAATGCGCGCGCCTGCAGATATGAGCCCGTCGTCAAACAGACGCAAGAGGCCAATCCCTTTGCGATCGCCCGTGCGGAATTTGCCGAAATTGAAGTGATGGCCCGCGCTCAGCGGACCGAATTTCTCGATATCAAGCGTGGCGAATTTCGTGACGCGCAGCATCAAGAAAGGTGGGGGATGACGTTAGCAACAAGGCAGGTACTTAAGGTATGTAAGACGGATTCATGACTCGAAAAATAAATTTTGCGTAAACATGCTAGTGAATCAGAATGAATTTGTAAGTAATCGAAGCATCTGTAATCCAAAAATCGCCTCTACAGCGCGATATTTCAAATACCGCCCGCGCGACCCTTATTTGTCAGCATCATGATCGGATGAGCAGTGATACGGATGAAGAGGACTGGCGCTTCATCAACCGGCCGTACGTCTGTCCCGTACGCGGCTGCTCCAAAAGGTACAAGAACTCCAATGGTGTGAAGTACCACCGCGAGCACGCGCACCAAAACGACGTGCTTGTGAGCCATGACGATGGGACATTCACGGCACTTACGACCAAGTCTCCGCAGGAGCTCGAGGAGGCCGAGGCCGAGGCGAAGCCGTTTGCCTGTGAGGCGTGTGGCAAGCGGTACAAAAACTATAACGGGCTGAAGTACCACCGGAAACACTCGGCATTCTGCGACGACATACGATAACGCGCTAGAACGCGAGACTACGACGCGACATTATGGCGCAGACGACGTGAACGCGCAGCCGAAGTGACAGTGTGGAGGAATTGCATTAGTTGTACTATAGTAGCATTGAAATATTTAAACAGTCTTATCTCCCCTTTGGATCCTCCGCGCATCGCCCTTACCTATAAGCAGGCGATATTCGAATGGAGTCTCGCCGGGCTCTCCGGAACTTCTACAAGCTTCCGAGCGACACGGCGAGCGAGACGGCGAGCGATGTGGGCAGCGAGTTTGGCAGCGAGGTCGCGTTCCAGCCGAGCACGATCGAAGACGTTGAGGAGGAGGAGCAGCTGACGCAGCTCGACGAGCTCGACGCTGAGGACGCGGATATCCCGCAATTTGTGCAGAAGCTCGTGCAGGAGAAGAACTTGACCACATTCACCCACACAGTGAGCCAGATCAGGCGAGAAAGGGCCGCGCTGGCCAGCGCGCAACAAGAGCTTGTGAACGACAACTACAAACGGCTGATCCACGCCGCAGAGGCGCTCGAATATCTAAGCGGGCAAGGCGATCTCGCTAGTGTCAAGGAACTCTCTGATCCGGTGACGAAGCTCGCTGATTTCGCGAAAAAAATGTCAAAACTTCAACAGAACGGCAAATGAGTCGCGTTTAGTACATTTCCCTTTTGCATCGATTAATTTATTTACAAAGCCTGGTTTAATCGCGGTAACTGCCGACTCTCTCGATAACTGTTGTCGTCGACTGCAGTTATCACCATGGGTCATGTGTTATTGAGTGCTGGCTGCAGCTGTCCACGCGGGCGCGACGGCGCGGCTTATCGGAAAACCATTTAAGTACTGTATAATTCCCGTTTAGCACTTCATGACCAACGTTCTTTTCATCCTTGCTGACGATCTTGGCTACGCGGACCTTAGCTCCTACGGCCGCAAAGATTACGAAACACCTCATCTCGACGCATTGGCGCGCGATGGGATCCGGCTGACGAACGGGTACTCGAATTCGCCCGTCTGCTCGGCGACGCGTGTCTCGGTGCTCACGGGCCAGTACCAGTACCGCTACCCGCTCGGCCTTCATGAGCCGTTGGTCATGAACATTTCGGTTGCTGGCACTGACCCGCAAGCTGACCCGAACTCCCCAGAGGAGCGGCGCAAGAGATTCATTCCGCTGCCCACGGACATCCGCACTTTGCCGCGGGACTTCCAGAAGCGCGGGTTTTCGACGCACTTGGTCGGGAAATGGCACCTTGGCCGCCTTCCCGATAACGGCCCGCGCAGCTACGGCTACGACACATTTTTCGGCTTTTTAGGCGGCGCGGCCGACTATTTCCAGCACCGTATGGACATGAGCACGAAGCACGAGGACGATGGGCTGGTTGTGGACGATAAATTCGTGGAGCGCGAGGGGTACCTCACGCACCTGCTAGGCGACGAAGCCGAGAAAATTATTACGAGCACGCACGAGAAGCCGTGGTTTCTGAGTCTGCATTTCAATGCACCGCATTGGCCCTGGGAAACGCCGGACGACAAGGAGCGGTCGAAGGATATTAAGAACCTGCTGACGTTCGAGGGCAACATCCGGAAGTACGGCGAGATTGTGCGGGCGATGGACGCGGAAATCGGCCGCCTTGTGGCTAAGCTGAAGGAGACGGGCCAGTACGAGGACACCGTGATTGTGTTCACGAGCGACAACGGCGGCGAGCGCTTCTCGGACAACTGGCCCTTCATTGGCGTGAAGACCGAGCTCTTGGAAGGCGGCTTGCGTGTGCCGCTGATCGTGAGTTGGCCGCGCGAGCTGGCGGCCGGCACTGAGAGCGCGCAGGTGCTGACGTCGATGGACCTGTACCCGACATTGCTCGGCTTTGTGGACAACTCGGATAGCCAGGATGACCATTTCGACGGCAAGAATTTGAGCGCTGCGCTGAAGACGGGGAAATTGGTGCCGCGCAAGCTGTTTTGGCGGTACAAATCGTACGACCAGGAGGCCGTGCGCGACGGCAACTGGAAGTACCTGAAGATCGCCGACCGCGAGTATCTTTTCGACCTCGACTTCGACGAGCGCGAGCGCACGAACGAGCGCACAAAGCACCCCGAAATTTTCGAGCGGTTGAAGCGCGAATGGGTCGAATGGAACTCGGGGATGCTGCAGTATGCGGACTACTTCAGCAGGAGCTACCACGTGAAGAACCTTAACGATTTCGCAGAGAAATATTAATAATTAGACCTTAGATGCTATGTATTTGGATGCAGTCTTCTTTGCAGTGAGGGATTGAGGAAACCGTTATAGGCCAGCCGTGGCCATTGGGACACGTGAAAGGAAGGCCCTCGGTGTACAGCGGAAGAAAGGGCCGACCCAAAAGCACCACAGAAATTATATTTGCATGCTGAAACTCACGCCCAAATCCCCTAGCGGTTCTCAGTACCGCCCGCTGCAGTTTCGGAATTTTTCGCGGGCGTGCGTCCGAGCGACCGAAGCCGCACTCTTATCCAGGTCGCTTATCGCAGTATCCTCACCCCACTCGTGCCGTTAGGGCGTCCAGAACCCCCGCCGCCTATATTGAGTCCAATTAAAAGAGGCGCCGAATCGGTTCTTTTTGCTGGGAATGAAGAGCACCAAGGACGTGATTCTCAATTCTGCGGGAATCTCGGTGAGTCTAGTTGTCGCTGAGCAGACTGTCTTTCTTTCCGGCTTCACGAAGCACGAGCAGGCCGAGGCGACGCCGGCGCTTGTTCGCGGATCGCTCGTCCTCCGCGTCACGAAACCAGCGAAAATCCGCGCCATAAACCTCGAATTTAAAGGCCTGAGCCGCACCGAATGGCCAGAGGGAATCCCTGGCGAAAAACACGAAACATATGAACAGCGCACGGTGTTCTCGCACGAGTGGCGGCTGTTCAACTCGCATTTCAAAAGCGCCGAGACGAGCAGCGGAGCCCACATCGTGACGCAGCTCGACAAGCACGAGGTCGATCTGAGCTCGGGCTTGACCACTAGTGTGACGAATAGTTTGAACCCGATCGTCAGCAATACGCACAGCTCGCAAGCGCTCGTGAACCAGCACGATGCCGTGAGCAAGGGCTACCGCGTGTTCAATCCGGCGGAGTACGTCTACAATTTCGAGCTCATGCTGCCCCAGAAGTTGCCGGAAACCGTGAAGTGCAACTTCGGCAACGTGCGCTGGGGATTCCATCTCAGCATCGAGCGCGCCGGCGCTTTCAAGCCGAATCTCACAGGGTATAAGGAAATCACCTTGCTCAGAGCATTGGGGCCGTCAAATCTCGAGGCGAGCGAGCCGATTGTGATCAACCGGAACTGGGAGGACTTGCTGCACTACGAGATCGTGATCGCCGGCAAGGCGTTTGTGATCGGGCAGAGCTTCAATGTCGCGTTTGCGCTCGTCCCAATGGCAAAAGTCAAGTGCCATCGTATCCGGGTATACATCACGGAACACACCGAATATTTCTGTCGCCACCACCGAATACATCGCGTCGAGCCGAGCCACAAGTTCCTGTTGCTCGAGAAGAAGAGCCCCGATGGCCACCGCGGCGATCTGCTGACGACCGTCGAGCGCGGCGTCTCCGGCTTGACCGAGTTCGAGTTCCAAGTAGAGGTGCCCGAACATTTCTCGACGCGCCGCGACTATCTGCGGCCGAACGCGAACACCGAGAACATCAAGGTGTATCACTGGATCAAGGCAGTCATGCGGCTGAGCCGCGAGGACGTGAAGCGTAACGGCGAGCCCAAATGCTACGAGGTCTCGATCGACTCACCCGTGACGTTGTTGGACCGCCGCACTCTGCAGAAAAACGACCTCCCCGATTATTCGACGGCTAAAAGGCGGCCGGAGATCTCAGACGAGTTGAGGCCGTACCAGGAATTTATCCAAACCGGCTCTCCTGAGCCCGAGTCGCAGCGCAGAGACTCGCCCGAGCGCGCGATCCATTTCACCCGGCAGCCGTCGATCGCACCGCCGCCGTTCGACGCCGATGTGACTCCGCCTACTGATGATACGCTGCCGCCGCAGTACGATGACGCGAGCGCCACGAGCTACGAGGTGCGCTACCAGGAGTACATGAAGGAGAAGGTTGAGCACAGCAGCGCTAAACAGGCTGCTGAAGTCAAGAAGGAGGGCATCGAAGAAGACGCGGGAGAGGATACCGAAGAGGCGCCGAAGGAGAATGGCGAAGAGGCGTCGAAGGAGAATGGCGAAGAGGCGCCGAAGGAGAATGCCGTTGAGGCCGGTCCGAGCGGGACACAGCCATTGCCGCCGCCGCCGCGCCATTGGTTCGAGCGTTCTCACGAGATGCCCGTATTCAGCGAAGTCATCTGGCAGGAAGAAGAGACGCCCACCGATCTGCTGGGCGGCCTGAGCGACGCCGAAATCGATCCCCATTCTGCCGGCTCGAAACCGTCGACTCCGATCCTATCGCCAACCACGTCGCCAGCAGTTCCAGTGCCCCATTCGCCGGCCTCGCCGATCTTGGGACAGCCCCGGCTGCGCGGAGCAAAATCCGCGGGCTCTTCTCAGCGACCAAGCAGTGCAGGCCGCCGCTCCTCGCTTAATCCCACGAGCGCGTTTAGCCCCTCGACGGCTACAAGCCATATGAAGATGCTGCGTGCGACGTCCGGCAGCAGTTCCGGGCATCCGAGCCCGATGCGGCGGGCAAGCCAGTCGAGACTGTCGCTCAAGTCGTCGAACCCACTGAGCATGTCGGCGGGCGCGCCGCTGGCGTCGCCGTTTGACTCTACAAGCGAGCTCCCGGCGCCGCTGACCACGATCTCGCCGACGGGCAAATCGACGGCACCGAACTCGCTGTGGAACCCGGCGTTCATGGCCTCGCCGAGCAATCCGGCGAGTCGCCGCGGCTCAGCGGCCTCGACAACGAGCGGACCGCGGTTCTTCCGGCAAAGCTCGATGGTCAGTGTTGATATCTCGCGACAGGGCGGGATGGGCGTCGAGAAGCGGCGGCCGTCGCACGTTGGCCAGGTCGAGGAAGTGCATGATGGGTACCCGTTGTCGAGAACGACCTCAGAGACGTCATTCGCCATTAGCGTTGCCGAGTACGAGCGGCTACCGAATGAGCGGGCTCAGGACGCGCCGCTGCTCGGAAACGACTCTGAAATGGACCTCGGGCTCGAGTGGGAGCACGATTACGAAGACATAGATATGGAGAGCGACAGAGGAAGCATCGTCTCGGCGTTCTACACAGTGCTCACGCCGTAGAGTAGATCAGTATATAGTGCTCAGCGTTTAGGTACATAGCATGTCTGATGTCTTTGTGGTCAATCGCCCTTCTCAAGCGTTCACAAGATCGCGCTAGGAATTCTTATGTGTGACCGCCTGCTACCTACATACCTTCCAACTTCAAAAATACACTCTTTTATTTACCTGTTCCGTGCACATCAACGCAGTATTTACAGCGATCCCTGAAATTTCGCGAACCTCGCGCGAACTTAGTGGAGTAGGGCATACGAACTCTGCCACCACACACATTTCACTCAATGTCAGCCTCTGCTCCCGTGCCCGGTGGACCACGCTCTGCTATTCGCCGCCGCGCCAACCAGGAAAGACTCGCTGCCTCGCAGGCTGAGAAACCCGCGTCGACGCGCTCTGCGGGCGCTGGTGGGAGCTCGAACTCTCTGCTCAAACTCTACACAGAAGAGTCCAGCGGACTCTCGATTGATCCCGTGGTTGCTATGGTCATGGCGCTCGGATTTATCCTGTCGGTCGTGGCTCTGCATATTTTCGCCAAGGTCGCCACGAAGTTCACCGCTTAAGCGCTGCCGGCAAAATAACCAGACAAGAACGAAATTTAGATACTGTCTAATTAATTAAAAATGTATGATCTTGTGCATCGAGTCGTGTTCGCCGCTTGGTTCCAAATTTGGCTTATTTTGCGACGCATAGACACCACTCTTGCCTTGGCTCCTGAGTTTGACGCGTATGTTGAGGTGCGTCCTACATTGAGGCGCGTCGTAAACAGTTTGCTAGAGCATCAGTGGCCTTCTTATGAAGATGCTAATTCAGTTACTCCGGCGAAACCGCAGAGCTCAATAGGAGCACTCTGCTGAACCCTGCAGCCGCTCCCCATAGTTGAGACATGTCTGAGTCGCGACCATAAAATGCAGGAGCAGAAACAAACACCTTGCAGCCAAGGAGTTCAGACGAAGTCTATAAATTGGGCAGAACTGGTCGCATTTGAAACTATCATAGAAGTTTTGTAATATGAAGTGGATTCAAGTTAAGCGTAACAATAATAGCGAAAAGGCTGTGCCCGAGAGTCAACATTCCGCAGAAAGACCCGTGCGAGCTCACACCTGGAATAGTGCGTTCGATGAGGCCCGTGCCTACCCAGTGAATCACTCTCTACAAGCGCGGCCAGTGACCAGCATCTCGAAACTTGCTGGCAAGGCAACCAAGAAGAAGCATGAGGACGTGTGTTTGGACAGCTCAGGCCTGGTGATCAAAAAATACGCCGCGAATCTTTCAGCAGCTTCTGACTTAGTGACTGAGCACATCCTCATCTCTAGCGAGCATTACTTCCGCTTTGTTCGCGAAGCGTACGGGCAGCTGCAGGCTGTCCACTACCGCGCGTCGCTCAATTTCTCGCTCGCAGAATGGCTGCATGTCCATGCGCTGCTTCTCTATGGCCGTATTCAGGCTATTCGCCAGACAATTGCTCCAGGAGGTACTAAAAATGAGCAACTGAACCTGATCGACCTGTCCGGGGACATCGAGGTGTTCAGCCCAGTTGCCACTATCCTTCAAGCAATCGGCCTAGTCGAAGACGAGGAGAGTGGTGTCCTTTACGTTCCTGATGCTGTGTTTCCTACACAGAGACCGTTCAGCAGCGACCCATTGCTTGAGTTGTCGTCGATCGAGATCAAGCAAATTCTTGACGGAACTCTCTACGATTGGCAGCGTAGCTGGTCACGCGTACTGGAGGCTCGTAGTCGGCGCGACAGTCATTTATTGGGCGCGCAAATGACTCGGTCCTCTTCGGAGCTCGTAGTCGCCATTCGTGAAACGACGAAGTCAATTTCTCAAATGCGGAAGATGCAACAACTCGACTATGCCTACACAATGGCGTCGGGAGATATTGAGAAGTATGAAGCAAAGCTGACATCACTCATTGAGGAGGCGCGAAATGCGAAGGATTACACCATCCACGAGCCGTTTGATGACGTGTATCGCTACATGCATAACATTTGCTCACTCGCGTCGATTCAAGTCCCGCCATCTCCACGCTCTCAGCCTCCGCCTCCACCAGCTCGCCGTTCCTCTACTCCACCTACTCCACCTATGCAGGAGTCTGCTCCTAAACTGCGTTCGCCAGAAGGTTTCTCGTGTATTTGTGCTGACACCGATATCCCTTCGCAGTCTCCTGCTCTCTCTTTAGAGCTTGGAATGGACAGCACTTTTGCGAAATCAGTGATCTCTATTGCTCAGGATAATCCAGAGCCGCAAACACTGTGTTCGATTGGCTTGAATGCCGCGAAAGAGTGCCACCACGAACGTATCCAGACAAACGGCTTTTACTCGAGTCATTGCCAATCTAGCGCCGCACGGCTGGCGAACAAGAGTGCGGACATCTCTATGTGCAAGCCTAGCACCATTGTACTGCCTCTTCCGATCACTGAATTGAACACGGAACACAAGCAAATCGCTAGCGAGATTTCAAGCTATGAGGACTTGTCACTTGACAAGCACAACTCGAAAGAGTCCTTAAAAGAAGCGATGACGGAGGGAACGGTTCATTCTGAGGATCTCAGCAGTGGAAACACTTCCGAGTCTTCGAGTTCAAGTGCGACTAATTCCCCGAACAAGATCTCGCTCGCGCATGCGTCACAAGCAAGTGTCCCGGCAGCAACCGAGGATGGCCCCAAATGGTCGGAAACGGCTTCACGTATGACCCCGCCACCTCAATCGGTGCTCAGGAAGTCGTCGCAATTACGCAATCCGCCGCAGGTGCTGGCGAAGGAGTACTCAGGGACATCGCAGAAGCCGCACGTACAGATTGGCAGCGTTCAAGACCAAGGAGGCTTTGTTCAGTACGATTCGCAGCTTTGGAAGGGATACGCGCAGTTTCTGCGCGAGCTTAGCCAAAAGCACCTTGCGGACTTCGAGCCGATGCCGAAGAAACTCAGCGGCCGACACGCCTGGATTCTCAACGTGCGGCGCGATGAGAACGGGCATGCGAAAGTGAGGATGCCGCGCAAGAGTATCTCTGTTGAGGACCAGGTTCTGGCTGTGATTATGCAGGCAAGCCATCCGCGGGCATCGCTCATGCAGAACTGGCACACTAGTGCTGTCGCGCGTATCGACGTCAAGCAATTACTCAGTGACTTTGTGCGTGCGTCCGTGAAGGACCACATCAATTCCCCTTGATCGTATAGCGTTATGCAAAGTTATGAACCGTAGATTAGCGCGCCGTAGATCAGCGCGCCGTAGATCAGCGAACCGTAGATCAGCGAACCGTAGATTAGCGAACCGTAGATTAGCGCGCCACATAGCCGCCTAACAGCCGCCTAGCAGCTCTCAAAGCCGCTTCGCAGACCTAATAGTAGTTCGGCCGAGCTGCCAAATCGTGATCGTTTTTGTATGTTCGCAATACTATTAGAATATATAACTTAACGGTTGCTCTTCGCAACACGCTCGAGCTCGTCCTTCTTCTTGATGGCATACGAGTTCGGCGAGCCCTTAGCAGCGTTGATGAGCTCCTCGGAAAGGCACTCGGCGATGGTCTTCACGTTGCGGAAGCTGGCCTCGCGGGCACCCGTCGTGATCAGAGCAATGGCCTGGTTCACGCGGCGGAGCGGCGAGACATCGACGGCCTGGCGGCGGACCTGGCCGGAGGAGCCAACACGCGTGGAGTCCTCACGCGGGCCGGCGTTGACAATGGCGTCAATGACGACCTGGATCGGGTTCTGCTCGGTGAGCAGAGCAATGATCTCGAGGGCGTGCTGGACGATGCGGACGGCCTTCAGCTTCTTGCCGTTGTTGCGGCCAGACATCATGAGAGAGTTCGTAAGACGCTCGATGATCGGGCACTGGGCCTTGCGGAAGCGCTTGGCCGCGTAGCGGCCAGCGGTGTGGGGCACGTAGACGGGCTGGCGGACCTGGATGTAGTCGGTCAGCGAGATGTCCGAGACCTCAACGCCGTCGTACGACCATTTGTTGAAAAGCTTGATCTCACCGGCGTTCGCAATAACGTCGGCCGGGAGCTTCGTGAACGTCTTAACCTCAGCCATTTTCAATGGAAACTTTCTGTGCGTCTGAAGTCGAGAGTGATATTTCTCGGATCAGGGTTCGTGTGAAAAATTTAGTGAGGGGGTTCGGGGGTTGCTTACGAAACACGGAGGGCAGCCCTAACAGAGCGGCCTCACGCAGTGACCCACGGACGAGAATGGCGAGTCGGAATCGCTTCCGTACAAAATGGATCAAACAGTATATAGAACGTCTAGAAAGAATAATTTGAGAAGACACGGGCGACAAATATCCGCTTGAGAATGCCCGGTAGCGTTCAAGCGCACTAGTCACTTAAAACGCTGGTCACTTCCACTAGCTTCCAACGGCACTGCAGTGTGAACAATAAATACTATGATAAATACTAAGGCGATATGTATGGCAGCTCGCTCAATCCGAATCCGAAATCCTCCATGACCGAATTCACGTCATGCCAAATCGTCGACGCCGCCTCGGGGCCCATGTCTGACCACGACGCGTCGATCATCGCGGACAGAGCCGGCGACACCGGTGAGTTCGGCGACAGCACCGAGGCCATCGGTGTCACTTCGGAGCTCCATGTGTCGTGGCCGTTGAAGACCGTGGCCGCTGGCGTCATGGACTGGAACCCGCTCGCATGGCCGTTCGTTTGCCCTGGCGTGGCTCTAATCGGCGGTTCTGGCGGCGGCGCCATGGGCGGGCCCATGTTTTCGCTCTGGAAGGGCATTGGTGACGCCGATCGGGTGTCGTCGCTGCTCGACACGTCAGGGATCTGCATGATCGGTGTTTCGGGCGTCGGCTTCGTGAGATTGGTTGGAGCATGCGACCGGATTTCCGTGCCTTCGCGCAGCAGCCACAACGAGTCAAAGAACGCAGACGCCGACATCCGGCTCTTTAAGGTGAGCGTCCCCGACAGAAGCCGCTCGTTTTTCGCCCTGGCCAGCGCTCTAAACGCGCCCCACATTTGGATCATGATCTCGGCGGCGCGGTAGGGCAGGTCGTGCTCGAACAGCGAGCTGAGCGAGACCTTCTTGATCACGAGCCGGTACAATTGCTCGCCACTGACCTTGTCCAAGTTGTTCGACCACTTAGAGAAGTAGAGCTTCACAACAACGCTCGCAGTTTGCCACAAAATCATGATGCTGACGACAGGCAGATGGCGCAAGTAGTCATCCGGCTGCAGTACGACGTGGTTGAGCAAAGTGAGACAGCTGTTGTACAGAAGAAGCGCGCTTTCTTCTTGCAAATCGGAGAATAAATAGTACGAGAAAAGCTGTGCGCGGCCGGCGTACAGCATGAAAAGCGTCCATGTGTCCATTTCAGGGCCATATTTCGATTCCAAATGGTTATAGCGCTCCGCATGGATCCGGATCAACGACGGCACCATCGACGCGTTCAGATCGGTCGTACCCAAATCTGAACCTAAACCTAATGCACCGAGGCTTTCCTCGATGTCGTGCGCATTGCGCTGGATCTCGTACATGTGCCGGACTCTTGGCGGCAAGTCAAGGCTCTGATACAAGTACTCGCGGTGTGTGCGGAAGTTCGCTGCGGACGGGTAGCCGAACATGTTCGCAACGGCCTGGCTCAGCGCATTCGTCGCGAGCCACGTGACGAGCTGCTCGCGGATATTACTTCGGTTCGCTTTGCTCGACTTGAAAATGCGCTCGAAATCCTTTGCGTGTCCGGGGCAATGCAGACCGGCTCTGTGCGCAGTGAGCAACGCAATCCCCACGCTGTTCCAACTCACATCCGCATTGATCGACGACGTCGGTGGGGGCCATAAAGTACAGAGCAGAAACGCCTGCACGGCGTATAAACTGGGCAAATTGAACTCACTCGATTTCCCCTGGCCTAATACAGGCGAAACCGCGATTTCGCTGAGATATTGCTTCTGCACTTCACAGAGTCTCTCAAAATCGATGCCCTCCGGTAGTTCCGCGGATTTTCGGCGGCTCGCAATGGCCATAATCGTCCAAAACAGCGCGGCACTCGCGTCGTACACGAATTCGGGGCCTCTTTGCACCTCGACAACCGGTAAGACGTTGTGGTAGAACATGACATATTCGCGGAACAGCAGCTCAATTGTATCTGAGTCCAGCGTCAGAGCTTCTCTATGCAACCCACTCGAGGTTTTGGGCGTGCACGTCCATGTATTTGGCGGAATCGGCGCGGGGTGCGGAGTTATCGAGACGCGTTTCGGTGGAGTGAATCTTGGCGCGGCCATCTGTGGAACAACGTGGGAAATACGCGGTTGAATGCCTCCCACTTGCGGGCCGAGCTGTACTTGCTGGCTTGCGAGCTGCGCCTTCAGGTGGTCGATCTCGGCTTCAAGAACTTCGACCGCCTTCCGTTTCACGGTGCGCTTGAACTTGCCGTCCACAACGCATTCGAGACCCCGCTTTTGACAGCGTTGGCAGCGGTCATTGTTCTCGTCCCGGCCAATGCACCGCACCTTTTGCTGCCGGCATTGAATGCACGCAACTTGGCTGCTCATTCCCAGGAGGGTTCACAGAAAAAAAATTGTGACTAACGGATCAACGCATAGCGCACGAAAAACTAAACAACAGTTAAACTATTTGGAACAACTTAGCGAAAGAAGAAATAGCTTGCCGGAGAAACCAGGGAGAGATAAACAAACCATGCATTTCTTAGATCTTCCGCTGCTACGGGCAGAGCCAAGCTATGAGTCATTGAATCACACCTTGACTGAGCTTTCTTTGGCGGAAAACGTCGACTTCGAAGTCACCGAGCAGCTCGACAAAGGCACACGGCAATGGCTAGCAAGCCTAAGCGTCAGCGAACTCGCATGGCTAGATGACGAATCGCTGGCGGAAGACCTGCGCTCGAAGGCGGCTCAGCGGCTCAGCCAGGAGTGCGGCGTCACGGCGACGTCGGCAAGACAGCGCAAGGTTGACATTGGCTCGGGCATGAGCGTTGCTCTTGAGGAACCGGGAATGACGGAGGACATGCTAGGCAAACTAACATGGGGATCCTCTCTAATGCTTGCGAAACGATTGGCGCGCGAGCCACAGTTGGTGAAGCAACTGACCGTTTTAGAGCTTGGTGCGGGCACTGGGCTCGCTGGAATTGCCGCAAAACTTGTTGGCGCGCATACCGTTCATGTGACCGATCTCCCCGAAATTATTCCAAATCTGGCGAACAATGTCGCTAAGAACAACGTCGAGTGCACCAGCTACGCCCTGGATTGGTGCAAGCCACAGTTCCCATTTACAGATCCACCGCACATTGATGTATGTTTGATTTCAGACCCGGTTTACTCTAAGGAGCATCCCGCCTTTCTACTAAATGCTGTCAGGCTTGTGAATGCTGACACAGTCCTCTTGCAGTTGCCGTTACGAAAAGGGTTCGAAGCAGAGAGAAAGCATATCTGGGATGGGCTACCGCTGCAGGGATATAAAAAGTGCTACAGTGAAGAGGAGACCGGAAGAGACCTCTTTGGCGAGCAAACATTCAGTTTCACATTCTGGAATCGGAATGTATGACAGACCGCAAGCGTTCAAATGTGTGCCCCAGCGCAAGGGCAAATTAATCTGCCGTAACCTTGCCCATACTAGATCGTATATTTCACTGGGTTCTACTCGTTAATCCTCCAAGGAATAGTATTCCATGAGGATATCAGGGGTTTTTGGTGGTCCTTATGCTATACAGTATCTACTCAAGGTCAATCTCGGGAGGCTATTATATGTTCCGGGTGCATTTAAGCGTTATCTTGGCGTGGACAAGGGTATTATATATTTATCAGCTTGCTCTATGAAAGGTTTCAGCGGCGCTTAAACGAAATCAGCACATGAACCGTCACGAAGGCGTCAAAATGCTTAAAATAAGAGAATCTTTAATGGTGCAGCCTTTTCTCTAGCATGTGCCATCTCGAATGCAGTATTCGCAGCCATCATTTGTGAATACGACCAATCATTTTAGATCGTATCTCTTTCAACCCTTTGACCCTCTATGCAAGATGCACACACATTTTCCAATTTGAGAAAGAAATCGCCGATATGGCCCAGGCATATAAATACGGGTCTAGTACGTCTAGATGCTTTCCATATAAAAGGAGCAATTCCTGTCTTTATATTGTAGCACATGTTCGGGGTCTTTTATAACTTGGCTACTGTATTCGCCGCCAGCGGCAACGCTAAGTACGACTACGTGGACTACGAAATTGAGAAGTTCGAAGATGCCATCTCCCCAAAGGCAGTGGTTGTCTCACTTTTTGCTCCTGAGAGCGAAATCTGGCATGAGCACCTCGACTTCACGCATAACATCACACTTCCTGGGCTGTCTCCGCTCTTCCCGAACGTCTACTGCACAGAGAACTACGAAATTTGCAACATCGTTACTGGAGAGGGCGAGATCAATGCAGCAGCCACAACTACTGCCTTCCTGGCGAGCGCGCAATTCAATCTCACAGAGACCTACTTCCTAGTTGCTGGTATTGCCGGTATCGACCCAAATATTGGCACTCTCGGGTCGGCCGCGTTTGCTCAGTACACCGTTCAAGTCGCTCAGCAGTACCAAATTGACATACGCGAGGCTCCGAGTAACTGGACGACAGGATACTGGGCCTACGGCACGGACGAGCCCGGCGAGTACCCGGAGGAGTGGTATGGCACAGAGGTTTTCGAGGTGAACGCAGATCTTCGTGATCGTGCTGCTCAGCTCGCCTACGGTGCTAAGTTGGCAGACTCTGCAGCTGCTAACAAGACGCGTGCACTGTTCAGCGCGTCCCAGGCTGCTAGGTTGACTCCCGGCATCCTGAAGTGCGACATTGCGACTTCCGACGTCTACTTCACTGGCGATTACCTGACGTCTACCTTTGCGAATACGACGAAGATGGACACCAACGGCTCAGCAACATACTGCATGACTGCTCAGGAAGACTCTGCTGTTCTTGAGGCCGCGCTTCGTAATGCAAAATTCGGTCTCACCGATTTCTCCCGTTGGGTACTTATGCGCACAGGCTCGGACTTTGACCGTCAGCCTTCTAACGAGAGCGGCGTTGAGTTCTTCGACTACGGCAACACCGGTGGGTTCGAGATCGCTATCGAAAACCTGTACATCGCCGGCTTCCCGTTCATCAATGATATCATCACGAACTGGAATTCCACGTACAAGAGCGGTACCTTCGTCGTTGGCGAGCCGGAGCCCGTCCTTGTCAATGAGACCAACTCCTCGACCATCATTGTGTCCAATTATACCTTGCTGCCGAACTACACAAACTGGACAAGTGCAACAAACACGACCAATGCGACCAACGCGACCAATGGAACCAACACTACAAACAGCACGGCTGTGAATGGCACTTATGCGCCACAGAACTACATCGGCGATGTGTTCGGCACCCTTGAGGATGACCCGAACTTTGGCAACTACGATGTCTTGTAATACCCCCAATCATTTTCCCCATACTCTCTTTGATACCTGTAACTCTATGTACTGTAAAAAATAAAAAGGTCTTTCTTTCATTAAAAATGCAATGGCAGCCTGTTTCCTGTTTTTGGTCCCTCGGCTATGCACCCTTTTGTGACCTTCAAGATCTCACCCGCCGGGGTCTTGATGCTGAACTTAGGCGCCTTTCCAAACACCCATTCCCATTTCTGGATCTCGGCGATCTCCTGCTGGACTTCCTCGGTCTGAAACCACTCGGGGGACGCTAATTCGAAAGTTTCGTGGCCATACATTTTTGAGAACTCCGCAACACACCCCTTAACGAATTCCTGGGCCGATAAATGTGTGTTTGCGACGGGAGATCGCACGCTTTGAGTGCCCGACGATTCGAGCACTTCTCCCTGGTTTCGTAGTGGTCGTAATGCACTGCCCAGTCTGGCCAAGTCTGAATTGAGCAGCAAAGTTGCATGATGATAAGCACCGGACTTTTCGAGTTTGTAAGAAGACCCGCTGACCTTTTTATTGTTTTTGAGAACGAGGTCGTTCCGCTGGTTGATCTGCAGGTCGAGGCCAGGAAATGCCCTGACGATCATTTCGAGGTGCCGCGTGCGGCTGAACTCGGACTTGTCCGTCTGCACACAGAAATTCGCGTTTCCCAGGTCGTGAACGACGGCGCCGCCTCCGGACCGCCGCCGCAGGAGCGGGATCGGCGCTTGTAAATTGCACTCACTCCACGGATTCTGATTGCGGCCGATAACGATGCATGGCTCGTTGAAATATAGGAACAGGATCCGTTCGCGAGGCTTGCGGTGGCGAAATAGCACAGTTTCGAGGGCGAGATTCGAGAATGGATTTGTTACCTGGGAAAGAATGGCTCGCATATAGGGCTGAGAAAGTGAAATTTCAGGTTTGCAGGGAGTGGAAAAAGTGAGTGAGGGGAGTGCATGAACTCTACGGAATTCGCGCTGCTCCTGAAGTCGCACGACGAGGAGAAAGCGCGCACCCTGCTTGCGGAGCGCTACTCACTCAGCGGCTTGCAAAAGCCCTTCCTCGTCCTGCATGAAGGCGCTACTGACAGCAGCGCTGGGATGGCGAGCAAAAAAAAATCCCGGCCGAGCCGCCGGCAGCAGCGCAAGTCAATGGCGTGTGCGCAGCTGCAGCGGTTCCGCGAGACGGCGAGCAGAGACTACGGCGAGTACGAGCCGTTGAACTCGCTCTGGAACGAGTACATGCGCACAGTGCTCGCGAAAGCGAACGGCGTCGCTGCAGCCCAGCTCGTGCTTGCTGCGGACTGGAATGGCGCGCTCATGCGCACCGTGAGCTGCAAGAACCCGGCGTGTCTCACCATCAGCGGCATTCTTGTGTACGAGACGCGCAGCCAGTTCCTCGTGATGACGCCGCAGAACGGGCTGAAGATGCTCGCTAAGCAAGGCAGCGTCATCGCGCTGATTCATGACGGCCGCGAGTTCCTCATTGTGGGCGACCGCGTCGTTTACCGCCCCGCCGAGCGCACGACACGCAAGTTCAAGCCGCACCGAGTCAAGGACATTGCGGGCGTGCTTGGCGGCCAGCTCGAGCATTTCAGAGAGGCCGAGAATTCCGAGGAGTCTTAAGCTATACGGCACGTTCAGTAGTAGCGGTCGTAGGAATACAGGCTGGCTATCTTACATGGACATCTACAAAAGTGTTAGTGGGGCTGGCGATGCAACGGGCGGTCCTTCGTGGCGCGTTTCGAGGACCTTCGCTGGCGGCGGCCCTTCGCGGACTTCCACTTGAGCTCCGTGCTCGCGTCGCCCCACTCAATGTTTGCGAGCACGTGCGACGACGGCCCGCGCTTCGCGTCGCGTTCGCAGTCGCGGATGTACTCGTCGACGAGTCTGACGGCCATCTGTGCGTCGTCGATGCTGCTGTAAGGCATTGTGCCCTTCTCGCGGCGGTTAGCGGCGGGGAAACGTTGCTCCGACGCCTCGGCGTAGGTCGGTGGGCGCAGATCGATGGCAGTGAAGTCATCAATGTCGCGCGCATCGACCACAGTGTCCCGGTCTTCGGGCACAATGCCTGTCTGAGCGTCTTGCGGAGTGCTTCGCCGGAACCAGGAGGACAGCATTGGTTGAGTTGCGGATCTGTGTGGGTGTGTGTGTTTGGTTATAATCCGGGGATCGTGGGTTTAGGTCGGCCAGATGTGATGCAACCCTAGCCATTGCCACAAACAGCTGATAACGCGTGGCGTTTTGATGGATGAGTCAATGGGTGATGCGACGACTTCACGAGGAAGCAGCGAGCGCGACGCGGAGCAGAGGCAATTGATTCGTGGCATTCGACGCGGCAGTGCGTGAGGGGAAAATGCGGGCTGTTTATTTATTTAATCTAATTCGAACTTTAGACGGGACCGGCATTGCGCTTTTAAGAAGCCGTGAGACGCAATAAAATGTACGGCCAAATTGACCAATTACCCGCGCTGCGGCTTCGGGAGTGCTTCATTTCGACGCGTCAGACCTCGGAACGGACCGCAAGCCCTGCAGATTCTGGGGTGAGGCTGCGCAACATTGGGTGGAAACTGTTGGATTGCTCAATTGGCACGTGCCGCGGCCATTCTACCGGTTCGAGAAAACACCGTCGAGTTTAAACAAAAATCACAGTTAGTATAGACAGTCTAGAAAGCGAAACGTTCATGCAAAAGCGTAGTAGATAGCTCCACTGAATACGAACTCCAGCACGCCGACCAGAGGGAAGCACCACGCGAGGTGGCCCCATCCCGCAAGTACTCCCGTGAATATGGGTCCAATGGCTCTTCCCACCGTTTTGGCGATGTTCACGAGCCCGAGGATCCGCGTGCGGTCGGTTTCGGCAATGACCGATGTGAGGAACATCTGCCGCGGCACAACGTCCATAGTGTCGAACACGGATCTCAGCCAAATGAGCGTCACCGTGCCGGAGAGGTGTCCGGCAAGAGGAATCATCGCTGCGAACGTGCCCGCGCCAATCTTCGTAGCACAGATCGCGTTGAGCGATCCGATCTTTTCGGTGAGCCACGCGGATGGGAACGAGGTCAGCGCGCTGATGGAGGAAGCCACAAAGAACAGCACGCCCACGAGCGTGCTCGACGCCTTGAATGTGCGGTAGATGTATTCAACGAGCCACGAGTTTGTCATGAACCCATAGGCGAGCGAGTCGAGACCAAAGAGCATTATCAGAGTGAATGACGTGTTTATCGATGTGCCGAAGTCGCGAACAAATCGGTATGTGTTGTCGCCAGCCTGAGACCCGTCGTCAGCATCAGTGTTGGGTTCATCAGCATTGGGTTCCTCGGCATTGGGTTCCTCGTTAGATACCGAGGCGTTGGATGCCGCCGCATCGGATGCCTCAGCATTGGACTCCCCGGCGGCGTCCTGCTCAGACGTGGACCCGGCTCCAGCAAAGACTTCCAGTCTAGGCGTGACTTCATCGTCAAGAAAGATCTCTGCGACCTCGACGCCCTGCGACAGCTGCACCGAGATCAGCAGGCTCGCGATCGCACACACGACGTAGCCGAAAAACACGACGCGGTACGCGTCAATTGCTTTGCCGGTCTTCGCCGTGAACATGTCGGCGACGTACCCACCTACAACGAACCCACCGGCCATTCCGAACGTGCCGACCAAGTTCTGCGCGGCGAAAATGTGCGCCCGCTCCACGTCCTGTGTGACCTGCGCAATTGCCGACTCCTCGATCGATCGGAACGGACCGACCTCGTCTCCGCTCGGCGAAATGACGCCGAAAATCGCTGCAGCGAGCAGGATCCAGTAGTTCGTGCTGAACATAAAGCACACACCACTTAGCAGCATGAGGATCGAGGAAACGCCAAGCATGTACCGGCGGCCGATGGCGTCCGCATTGAATGTGATGGCGAGCGACAGAACGACGTCGCCCACGAGCGTGAGCGTCATGAACAGCCCGACCTCGGCGTCCGTGCAGCCCGCGTCGTGGAGGAACGGCACGAGAATGACGGTCGTGAGGCCGTAGCCGAGCATCCTCACGAGCTTCAGTGCCACAAGGAACCACGGATCCATTAAGGGTCAAGAGTCAAAATTAGGGGTGCCTATTTAGACAAGATACAAGCGTAGTTAAATACAAGTGGTTTGACGCATTACTTCTGTCTTATTTGCTGGGGTTGACTCTTCTTTATGCAGCTTTTGATTCATTTCGATTAGTTAACCATGCAAGGCCAAGGCCAGAGCATGACTCATTTGCAACAGACCTTTGCAAGAATCATCTTATATTAGCGATTATTTTACTAAAATTTCTTCTACCGGAAGATCCGTGACTGCCGTTCCCGTGCTGCCGTTCCCGTGGCCGCGTCGCGGAAGTTAGCCTCGAGGTGAGTCTTGCGCGATCTGAGTAAGCTGAAAAATTATGAGTGAGGAAGAGGCCCAGCCAACAATCGTCATAGACGGCAATCTCGCGCCCGTGGAGTCGCAGTACGACCACGAGAATAGTGAAGAAGACAGTGAAGACGACTATGAGCAGGAGCAGCCCGTGAAGAAGGTGTCGTTTGCGCCGGAACTCGGCGACGGTCTGACTGAGCAAGAGCGCCGCCAGAAAGAATTCGAGGAAGGCGGCGGGCTCCCTGAGCAGCCAGTGAACCCGGACTTCACGAAGCTGAACACTCTGTCGCCGGAGATCATCCAGCGCCAGGCCACGATCAACATCGGCACGATCGGCCATGTCGCGCACGGCAAATCGACGGTCGTCAAGGCGATCAGCGGCGTGCAGACCGTCCGCTTCAAGTCGGAGCTCGAGCGGAACATCACGATCCGTCTCGGGTACGCGAACGCAAAAATCTACAAGGCCACGGACCCGGAGATCAAGTCGCCCGAATGCTACAAATCCTTCGGCAGCGGCAAAGAAATCCGGCCCATCATCGACGGCGTCAAGTACGAGCTTGTGCGCCACGTCAGCTTTGTGGACTGCCCGGGCCACGACATTCTGATGTCGACTATGCTTTCGGGCGCCGCCGTCATGGACGCGGCGCTGCTGCTGATTGCGGGCAACGAGCCGTGCCCGCAGCCGCAGACTTCAGAGCACCTGGCTGCCATCGAGATCATGGCGCTGAAGCACGTCATTGTTCTGCAAAACAAGGTCGATTTGATGCGCCAGGAGTCGGCGATCGAGCACGAGAAGTCGATCATGAAGTTTATCAAGGGCACGACCGCCGACGGCGCGCCCGTGATTCCGATCTCGGCGCAGCTGAAGATCAACATCGACGCAGTGAATGCGATGATCGTCGAGAAGATTCCTGTCCCCGTCCGAGACTTCACGCACGATCCGAGACTTATTGTGGTCAGAAGCTTCGACGTAAACCGTCCGGGCAGCTCGATCGACGACCTCAAAGGAGGCATTGCTGGTGGCTCGATTGTGAGCGGCGTTCTGCGAATCGGCGACGAGATCGAGATTCGGCCTGGAATTGTCCACCGCACGGACTCGGGCGAGGTTGTGTGCCACCCTGTGAAGTCGCGCGTTCTGACGCTTTTCGCTGACGCAAACGATCTGAAGTTCGCCGTTCCCGGTGGCCTCATCGGCGTCGGATCGATGATCGACCCGACGCTGTGCCGCGGTGACCGCCTCGTCGGCCACGTTCTCGGCCACGTCGGCAAGCTGCCGCACGTCTATATTGAGCTCGAGGCGAATATCTTCTTGCTGCGCCGCTTACTGGGTGTGAAAACGGAGGACAAGAAACTTGCGAAGGTGCAGAAACTCGCGAAGGGCGAGATCATCATGGTGAATGTCGGCTCAACGGCGACAGGTGCCCGTGTGAGCTCGGTAAGGGGCGATATGGCGAAATTGCTGCTGGTCACTCCGGCTTGCACGCAGGTCGGCGAGCATATCGCGCTGAGCCGGCGTATCGCAAAGCATTTCCGGTTGATCGGCTGGGGTGCGATCCGTGCCGGTAGACAGGCTGCGACCGACTAATCCCGGCCTAGTTGTGAATATTTAAGCGATAATAGTCTTCGGTTACATTACTTACTTCGAACGCGCGTCGATTATTTTGCGGGTAAGGGGACTGGTTCATGGCCCAATTTCACTGCGCTCTACAAGGAATTTCGCAGCAAAACATGGCATCTGAGCAGCCAGAAGGCACTAAATCTATATCTGCTAGCCTCTAAGAATCAGGAAAAGCAGTAAACCGTTCATAAATTGGGCGATTTCCTGATTTGAGATAAGATAGACAAACCCTAACAAATCTGGCGATAGTATGCAAGTGGTTTCCGTATGCGGTTGTCCGCCAGAGCTTAACTCTAAGTGCTCCCAATTATATAGGGCCTGAGAAAGGCCAAATCAGTTTTCTCTTCATTATGAATCGACTTCTTTGCCGTATTGTAATTTACCTCTTGCCTTTGTTGGCCTGCATCCTGGCCGCCGTCCGCTCGGCTGGCCCGCAGGACATAGGCAACGCCATCATCACGAGCCATTATGATCCCAGCATTCGTGAATTCTCAACTGGCATCAATGTTATCTGTAACCGTGAGCGCGTGCTTTCGACCTGGTCAGACTATGTCAAGCCGCCGCTCGTACACTACTTCACTGTCTCCTCAGTCGACGAGTTTGAGTCTATGTCTTCTAAGGACATTATCCGCGCCTGTTTTGCAACACAGGAAGTGAAGCCGACGTGCTGGTTCTCCAGGTTCTCAGAAGCGATGTGGCTCCACTTCGCGCCCCGTATCGACGTCCTCATTCCAGATTGCGCGTTGACTCCGACATCCAAGGTACCCGAGTACATTTCCAAGAGTCTGATTATCACGGCAGGCTTGGCCATGATTGTGTGGATTGGTTTTAAGATTCTCAACCGCCAGTCTCCGCGCGCGAGCCTTCCAGCCGGGCCCAGCAAGGTTTATCTCGACTCCTTTGACCGTATGTCATTTGTGATTGTAGGATACGGCATAGTAGCAATTGAGAAGTCCCTAGCGACTCTTGAGGTTCCCTGGCAATGCTACAACGTTGAGGCGTTGGCGGAACTCGAAGGCCCAATCTGGTACATCAAAGAAAAAGACTCCTTCCCTGACTGTCTCAGCACAGAAGTACAA